>OMLP01005392.1:7789-20094 GCA_900302685.1 Spondyliosoma cantharus | reverse complement strand
GTGTGTGTGTGTGTGTGTGTGTGTGTGTGTCTGTGTGTGTGTGCATGTGTGTGTTAAGTGAAAAAAGAAACAGGGATTCAAATAATGACCTCAGACACATACCTTTCCATTACTGTTCCATCCAATCAATAAGACCATTGATTGTAGAAGCAACTGTTATAGTGGGGAGAGCATCACACACAAACACACACACACACACACACACACACACACACACACACACACACACACACACACACACACACACACACACACACATTGACACACACAAACACCAAGGCATGCACACACACACACTACATCCTTAAAATGGCCCTGGTAGTTTTTTCTGGCTAATCACAGCCTCAGAGGGAAAAAAACAATGGAACTGTGATGGGATGGAAAGAGTAGCAGACTCAGAGGTGATTTAGAGAAACACGGTCGGTATGAGGGTGAAAAAGACAGGAGGAGGGAAAGATCAGAGTAAAGAAGCAAACTAGTTTTTAAATCCTGTTCATAGGCAACTATTTGAATTTGCATTGTAGCATAGCATTATTTGAATCTGTTACTTTTTAACATTATAGAAAACAACATTTACCTTGAATGTACCTGCAAGCTTTTGTTGACCAATAAAAAATCTTCATATCAAATCATCACATAACCATTAGAAAAAATGGATATCCCTTGAACATTTGCTTCCACAACCTACATCATTATGCACATTTTAATGGCTATCTTTAAGATGTCAATTATGCTTCAAAGGGAAGCCTTACCAGGTTGTTGAACCTTAAAATAATGCCATCGGAGGGGCGTCCCATCATTTTTGTACCTTTTTCGGAAGAGGGACACAAATCGATAGAGCCCAAAAAGGGAGTCGATATTAGACTATATTGTTTGCCAAACTATCAGAATCACAATTATAAATGAATGGTAATCTCAATGTTGTTTTGGTAAATTGTTTCCACTGCCTCCAAGTGGCCAAAAAGACCCCAGTTTGCAGGATTGAGGTTGCAGAAAGTCAGAGTCCTGGCCAAATATTGAAAAAGTAAACAATTGACAAAATGAAGGAAGCAGTTAGTAGTTCCATTTTAAGTAGGTCTCTCTAACTTCTGAAATAACACATTTTCTTTTATTTTGTAAAGATAGTGTTAAATTACAGTTTATGTGTGTAGCTGTTCCACTCAATCTGGGCGGTGTGAGCCGGGGTGACCGAGTTTTAGGACATGCGTGGTCCCAGCAGGAGCCCCCCTCACATTGCACCCGTGTGCACATATTTGTGGTCTTGGATACACATATTGTCACAGAAGTGTTTTCCAATACTTTGCTAGGCATCTGTGTCCTTCTGACTGTTGGCAGAATTGTCAATGCTTAAGTGTCACAACTATGCAAGAAGCAGTAGCAAAACTTAAAATGATGGCAGAGATCGAAGATGGGCATGGTGCAAACCACGAGTACTGACTCCTCATGGTTTAATGTAATAATGGCTACATGTTGGCTGGCGTTGTGGCTGATGTGAAAAGGTCCTAGCTCAATGTTATTCTTACGATGGCAGCTTTCTTCATAACCTCTGCCCTCTGACAGGCACCTTACTGACATGTGTCTACAGATCAACAGGACATTGACAACCTGTGTGAACAGGACATGTATTAATTGTCAAGAAATTACTTGTTGTTTAACTTCTTTTTATCAAGTTCTGTGGTAGAAAGTCATGACCTCTATCTCTTCATTGGATATGGTAAATAAAACCTTGGAGCACATGGTGCTTTTTCAGAGAGACCAGTGAAATAAAAATGGCAGCAATGCAGCAGGTTTTAGTACCTTTCCCACCAAAACAATATTTGGCCAAGCAAGATGGATAGATATTTAAGTGTTTTAAGGATAGGTTTTCCTTTTATTCTTGTCTCCATCTGTCCTCATTTGCTCTTCCCTTACGTCCTATACGTCTCCTTTTTTATTTATTTTTTTCCTTACATATCCTCACCTTTACTCCTCTGGCATTGTCTTGTAGATCTCACCTTCTGCCTTATTCCATATAACCAAGACAAGAACACCTCCGTCTTTGTTGTTGCAGCATACACCCTTGCACCTTTATGTTCTCCTCTCCATCGCTGAAAGAGAGCAAATCTCACGTGTCTCTGTCAGTTCTAACAAAAACACTCTTTCACCCTCCGTTAGATATTTCAGACTTTTCTCTGTAAAACCCTGTAGTCCAGATATATCTAAGTGGTATCTATTTGCAGTCGAAATGTATGGGAATTCTAATCCTCCTCTCCACACCTCTAATGTGTATCATTGCTATGTCAGCAAGCCACTGCAACTCTCTGGCCTCTCTGTGGTCAGAACAGATCATCACATGAAGTTGATTCCTTACCTGCAGGCTACTGGCTTTCAAACTGAACCCTATTACATGAAGAAGACACAGAATAGTAAATGTGTCAACCTTGTGAGTGCAGAACCTTTCTGTAGCAATTGAGCTCCCCTACAGAAGTACTATAGATTTGCAGCACTCGCCTCGGGCCTAAGTCAGAGCCAGCAAAGACAGGTGAGGCTCTTTTTTCCTGTTGGTTTTGTTAAATTCCATCAAAGTTTGCAGTGCACTGGCTGTGATCGTAACCAAGCCAGAGTTCTACTTTCAGGTTGATAATGGACGAAAAAAGATATCCTTTAGATCTTCTCAGGGAATTGTTGCAAGACAGCAATATGCATTAATCTTGAGGTCTTTATTAACTATGGATCATTAATAGATTTTGCCCATTGCAGTGTTTTCAGGAACCTTTCAGGGAACTCAGGACCTTCCCCTGTGTTATAACTTGACGATCTGGTCTAAACCTAGATCACATAAATCAAGGTGTAAGCAAATGCAGAAGCTACATCTGAACAAGATACTGACCCCATTGCTGAATATATTAACAGGGACCCAATCACATGGATTTCAAATGGTGGTGTGATCTCATGTGGAAGCAGACATAAACAAGATGGAAATGAGCGTGGTACAACGACTTGTTGTAGGAAGATGTTGCAGTGAGACCAATAAAAAGTATTTACGTTACCTTAATAGTTCTTAAAAGTGCAGGAAAAGGCGAGCTACTCAGCACCTCAAGGCACCAAGCTCGCCTTTTCCTGCACTTTTGTTAAGCATATTTGATTGAAAAGAAATTTAAGCCATTGTTTCTCTAATAATGAAACTGAACCTCATTTTATTCGGAGTTTATATGAGTCTTACATAATCTTGTATATTTTAGAGGTAGCGTTATAGATATTTCATTGGTTCCGTTAATGGTGAAGCTCGGAGCTGGAGTTACTGTGTGCAGAGTTTTCCAAACGACAGCGGTGAAACGCAAGCTAGAGTTAAAAAAAGTGTAGGTGAGAAAGGTATTATTCCCTCGCTCTACCCATCGCCTTGATTTCATTCTGCAGATGTTTCCTTCTTCTAGCCTTCTGTCTCTTCTTGTCTCAACAAACCCCCTTCAACTTCAATTCCACGCAATCCTCCGTATACCCTCAAACAGCACTTTCTGTTGTTTGGAATTTGAATTGAGCAGCAGAGAGGCAGCGAAGCGCATCTGAAATAACAATGAGAGGCACTTGTAAGAATACGCAACCAGTTCAAATCCACTATTCTGGCTTCTGGGGCAAGTGTGAATATGCTCGCAAATATGGCATGAAGAACAACAAAAGTCCTCCTTAACAAGTCACTTTTCTTATATTTAGCCCATAGTAGTGTTAGAAGTATGCAATTAGTTTAAAAGTTTAGAAGAGAGGAGTCAATCTGTTTAAATAGGGATTCACTTCCTCAAAGTTCTTGGAACAAGTTATGTTGCATTCAATAAAAAAAAAGCTGAATGATGAGTTTTGTGTTTTCCAAAAACAGGTCTGGAGGCTCCAAACTGGAATGAAAGGCTCGGTGAGATGTTTTGCTGTGAAAGCTTCAAGGGGTTTTAAGCCATTGTTTCCCTCGCGTCTCACTGAATCTCAGAATAATCAAAAACTCTGTGTTGCTGTTGTTGCAGGATTTGGAGAAATGGCTGGAATACAAGTGCCCGCCTCCCCGTTCCCGGCTTCACGCTAGTGGTGAGGTCTGCCACCTTGTTTCTTCCTCCCCCTCTTCCCCGGCTTCACCCCTGCTTTATATCAAGGTGATGAAAGTTTATGCTGCTTGCTCCTACGGGGCTTTGAGAGGAGGTATATCCCTGATTCACTAGTGTTGAGATATGAGATATAGTTTGTGCATCCTCTGATGGCTCTGCAATGATGTTGCCTCACCCTCTCCTACCTTTTTCTCTCTTCTTCTGCCTCGCTCCTTCTCTCCTCTCCCCTGCTCTCGACTTCCAGCTGATGGGGTTATGGATGCTGTGGGGAGTCTGCTGCATGTTGCTGTGCCCTCTGCCTTTCCTCTGCAAATATTTTGGCCTTTGAGGTGAGAGCAAGAGACCCAGGGGTGAGCAGATGAGGAGAAGTGAGAAAGAAAAGTGGGAGAGATCAGGCCGATGAGTAGCGGTTTGGGGGACGGAGTGAAAAGGGAGTATGAAAAGACAGAAGAGAGAAATGTTGTTTTTTAAGGTTGTACAGTTTGCTGAAACGATAAGACGAGTGAGTAGAAAAAGGGGAAAGGAGCAATCAGCCTTCCTCCTTTCTTCTTTTGTAAGGTTTCCTGTGAATCACCATGCTAGGCCACAGCAGTAGTGATTGATATCGGAGATGTGGAGCGTACGATGGAGCTCAGTGTACTCACACTATGTTTTTTTAGTAGCAGAGGTGTGGACCCTTTTTTGAGGCAAATTGTAACGATCTGTTGCAACTTGTCTTCATTTTCTAGTCATAGTGAGCAGCGTTGAATGCTGGTATTAGAAAAGACGTGTCATAACACTGCATACTTGTTTTCCTCTCTCTTTTTTTTGAGAATATTGAACTAATTCAAATCAATTCTTACTCCAAACATACAGGGAGCAGCATATCACCAGAGTACCTGCTAACTGCTTCTAACTTTAGCTGCCCATAGCCAATTAGCTTGGTTAGCCATTCAACTAGCAATCAGAACTGGGAGCTAGGAGCACCATGGGTGTGTTAGTGTTTACACTGCTGGGGATAGCTGGTTAGCATGCCAACTTTAGTAGATATCCCTGCAATCCCATACGTAGACATCATAACTTCAAAACTGTTGTTTCTTTACAGTCTTTTGATACATTTTTTTATGTTTTCAACTAAAATCCTTACATATTGCACCTTTTAATGAATACACAGAAGCGCTGATGACTACTATCAAACTATACAGGATAATTAAAAGGTACATAACATCAGGGTTGTACCAGTGTTGAGGGAACTATGCGGGAAAATGTCCATCAGCAACTTTTTATTCATGACTAAGATAGGGGGATGACAAACTAAAAATAGTTCTTTGCTGATAAAAAACTATGATGAAGTGTATGTTTTGTTTGCATTGATGAGATGGGACTAAAATGTTAGTATTGGGAACAATAAATATTTTTTTTCACCCACAATTTTGCATCTGTCATTTTTTCTGTCAAAATATAAACCCAACATCCCTGTCATTGATTGACGTGCGCAGAATCCCAGAGTCCCAGGTGACGCTGTCCCAGACTGAACCGACCTGGCTACAGAATTAAGTGGAAAAGAACACAAGCAACCTGAAGAAAACGTCAGCTTTTACAATAAACGTTTTTTTATGAACCCGGTTTTCAGCTTACGTCGTCTGTGCTAATGCGCTAATGTCAGTTTGCTAGCTCCACAGCTTGTGAGTAAACATGTAAGGCTTTACAGTTAATGTTGTAACTTGTCCGGGGCAAGTAAACGTGTTAGTCGCACAGATGAATTGTTTTACTGTTCACAGTCCTGTTGGCCTGGTGTGTGTTTGTTTGATCCTTCTTTAAAAATTGGGAAATAGGTACAAAAACTTTATAGTTTGTATGGTTTAAGTTTATACGTATTTACGCAAAAAGCAAAGAGAAGTCAGATTTGTGTTGAGTATCTAAAACAGCTTCTGCCACTTCTTTTACCGCTTCTTTATCCACGACTATACTACTACCACTTTTTTGACATTTCATCCTGTGTTGGAATTTATCCAAAATATAATATATTATGGTTTAGAGTTTCCATAGAATTCAACTAATTTTGATTCAACACCTGACAGCCCAAAATATTGACAAGGTGGAATACTCATCTAGCCATAAGGAGATCCCGTATAAAGGATTGTGCTCATGTTTCACAGCTTGACATCTCAGGTCTCTATAAAGAGCATCAGGAAATGACTCTTGATAATATACCATGAGGTCAATCAAGAGAGAGAGAACAAGAGTAAAAGGGTGAGGAAGGTTACCGTCTGTCTCACTCCCCCCTTTTCTGTTCCATAAATAGATTCAAGGAAATGGGAAATGACCTACAGTCAAACCAACTTGCCTTCGGTCTGTCTAATGGGCCACCCGTAGATATCAAAGAGCAACAGATCAAGTACCATCAAAATTCCTTAAATATCATTCATTCATGCAGCCCACCACTGTCAGTTTCACATTTTTTTGATGAGTTTTCTATGAGTTGCTGCCTGGATTTTTATCATGTGGATCAGAGTTGTTTAAGCTGTGAGGTGGAGGAGTTCCAGGGAGAGGTATCATAAAAGAATCAGGTGCATTCTGGGCTAGACACAGTCAGCAGTTGGAGCAGCAGCAGTGGCTGCAACACACAGCTCAGAATCATAACGCTAGAGACTCAGACATTATACACATATTTTTTTAGATTAAGGGCAACCCATACTTTTCAAAGATATCTGTCATTGTATATATGTCTAACCCTAACCCTGTCATCAATCAGTCTCCTCAGAAATCATAGCAAAAGGTCTTTTAACTTAAGAACTTGGCTGAGAATCATTGTGCCATTGAGCTTTCTCCAGTATCAAAGTAATAGTTGTAATCGCTTTGTCTAAGAGTACATTGCAAATGGAAACATAGCTAATTAAGCATCTAACTAAAAAGCAAGGCATCACTATTGGTCTGTCTGTTGGTCACATATGTCGAGAACCATTCATTTGATCTAATTCACACTTTGATATTGCACTTCCTTGGGTCCTCAGGAACAAACTTCTATGTTCTCAACATTCTCAACTCGTCAAATGCTGGCGGATTGGATGGCCGACGTTTCCTACAGTCTTCAAGTGTCAGCATTTGACGAGTCTTGAAAGAGACTCAAAAATCAACTTTGTTTAAGAATAGGACCTTGAACAAATCATGATTAAAAAGCTAACAGACTGACACTGGGCTCACATGGATCCCTCTCACGGGATCTCATGGGTAAGCAGACATAAACAGAAAAGAGATTAGAGTGGTGCAACAACTTGCTGAAGTAACACGTTGCAGTGAGAAAAACATCAAAAGCACTTCAAGTTTGGATGAGTGTGGAGACACGGTCAGCACAGGTTCTTCTATTTTTCTCAGACAACGGGAGATGAGATTTTAAATTTCTGTCAACAGCAGTATGCTAGCTAAAGTTAGCTTCAAGGGCTATTATGTTTAACGTCACTTTGCAGCACTATCAGCCAAACACAGGACTCAAGTGAGAGCCCACAGGACTACTCACTAAATCAAAAGCAGTGGACAAGCACAATTGTCTTCTTTTTGTCTAAAAGAGGACCCACAGTGTCAAAAGCCTGGTGTGGGTTGTCACTTTATTATGACATTTGTTGTTATCATTAAATCTTATATTTTAAGATAAACAAGTTAACTATGGAAATGTAGCGTCTCTCAAATGCTGAGCCTGGTGAAAAGAGAATAGCTCTGAAAAGAGAGTTGATCACATTGACAAATACCTAACAAGTATGCAAACTCTTCAGAAATTGCCCTTCCCACCACCCTAAGATTTTCAGACACTTACATTTGGCATCTACTTTACATATCATAAATATTCATCCACAAGTTCAACTTATGCATTGTGTCAGGAAGCTATACAGGAAGTCAATTTCCACTTGGAAATATGACGCTCAACTTTTTCAGATGATGAACAGTGTTTCAAAGTTTGAGGCCACATTTGTCAAAACTTCAGTCATTATTATATCTCCATACATATGGGATCAAACCTGGTACTGTCTAATTATGGGACTGTCTCCCTAACCACCAGGCTAATCTGATGCCTGATGCATTAAACATGGCCAGCAGGTCTAGAAATTAATATAGCAGAGCCACAGAAAGAAAGTTTGAGCACTCATTTTTGGAAACATTTTGACTCTCTTCATGTCTCTGTAAATGTCTGTTAGTGTGGATGTGTGTGTGTGTGTGTGAGCATGTCTAGGCCACTAAAGGTTATATTTACCATTTGTCTGAGTTTCGGGAGATTCAGAGGGCAGCTGGGGACAAAAGCGTGGACCGCTAGAATTCAGATGGTGGTTGTGGATAGATCACACACACACTAACGCGCGCGCACACACACACACACACACGCGTACACACAAAACAACTAAAACGTTTTTTTATTGGGGATTTAATCAAATGTCAGAGCTGCTGCCGTCACACTATGAATACAGAGAGTGAGAGGCCCGGAATGATTGGGAATGTATGGGAGATGAAGCTAGATCAATAGGAATGAATGTGAGTTGGATGGAAATCAATAGGAACTGAATGTGAGTTGGGTGGGAATCAATGGGGATGAATGGAGATACATGAGGACATCTCTCCATTTCAGTGTCACTAACAGTTAACTGCATACAAAGGAACCAGTGAGGGGATGTGAATTATCACTGGTTTCTTTAAACTGAATTGTTAAATGGGCTATGTCATTATCATCTTTATCGTCTATTAATGTTAAAGACCTGTAAAAGCAACTACTGTTCATTAGAGGTCGATTAATTTGCGTGCCGATAAGATCTTTTATAAACTGCTGTTGCTGGCTGAACTTGGCTCCGACAGTTGCTGATGGCTGCGCAGCTTCCACTGACCACCATCACCTTATTTTACTTATGTTACAAAGCCCGGGTTTGACTGTAACTTGTGACTGAGATAGGGGCTGCATACATTCCGGCGGATTGAGACACTTTCTCATACTACAGCTAAATAGTTATCTAAAACATGGTCCTGAAAACAATTTTAAGTAAGAAATAGGCAGTAGAGTAAAATAATCTTGATCCATATAGGATCATCACTCAGAGTTTGGTGAGCTCCATTTAAGGCAAAGCACACAATGGCAGCTGTGCGGTCACAAATGTTCTCATATTCCAGCTAAACAGATACAGCTAAAATGTGGTTCTAAAAGCATTTCAAGCACAAAACAGACTACATAGTTAGTGAATCTGTGGTAAATTTTCTCAGCACTGCCTATTTGTAGAGTGATCTGATCTGAGTTCCATCATAAGAGTTCAGATGCCATTTCTTTCCCCCAAACTGGAGTAAATGATTCACAGATTTGTTTTGGTCTGAGATTGTGGTGTCCTGGTGAGATATCTAATGGCAATAAATGTCATGTAGCTTATTTCACCTTCTCAAAATATAAGCTCGTAAAATGTAAAGTGGGTCAAACTGAAAGCAGTGTTGCAGCTTGTTACCGTAGTAAGGTGCATAGTACTGGAAACTGTTGCAACTGTTCACTAACATATTAGACAAACCAGCTCTATAAGTCAATGTTTTATGTATTTAGCTTGTTATTTGAGTTCTTCAGCTCCTCCATGTGGCCAAACATGTGATTAATGCAGCTTCACAATGTGTCAGAATTTACCCTGCGTAAAAAAAAATGGATTTTGTTGTTGATTTATGTAGTCAATGCTAAAGCGACTGAAAGAGAACTCATACTGAACCACTTCCATTAATCAAGGAACATTTCTAGAACTTGAGCGATAAGGGAGGTGTAAGGGTCACTAACATCTTGACGTAATGAACCAAATATATAATATTGGGTCAAAAGAACGGAATATAATTGTCTGCTGTGGTCGATTCCACCTCTGCATTCAGACCATGGCTCAGGTAACTGAGTTTGAATCCTGCAGTAATCCTGCTCACTGGACTGCAGTGGCCAGCGGACTTCAGTGACACAGCTATAATTGGTACATTTAGTGTGATTAATCACTACCTAATCAGATTTGCATATATAATGGCTTTGGGTCAACCAGTTGTGAGTGGGAGTGCCATCCAAAATATCCAGTGAATCATGCTGTGCGTTAATGATCATCAGTCCACTCTGTTCAGCTCACAGAATCCCTCTCTTGAGTTGCGCTGTGATAAATGTGTCAGCCAAAATGTCAGCCGAAGGAGGAGACACTTTCAGAAAGTGAAATTGACTGCGAGCGTGAAATCAATAAGCCGTTTTCAGAGTGTTCGCTGCAACGATTGTCCACACCTAACAAGTAACTCGACTCATGTCTAGTTCAAAAGAAAGACTCATATAGCTTCATGATGTCTGTATTTGGATTCCACAGATTGAGTCAGAAATCTTGGAGTTACTATGGATGCCTATCTGAATAGCTGCGCCATTATAGTGCTTAGCATCATCTTAAAGGGCTTTGTAATATGAGTCAGATGTTTGGGGCATTACTGATATATACTCCTCACTGTTATGTCATCTGTTTTTTTTTGTTGTTTTTTTCTGTTCTCCCCCCACATTCACAATAATGATTCCCAATCTCAGAACCCATCGGCTATAAACCGAAATACAAAATTTGGTCACAAACACTTTTCGGGTAGAAAAACCCTGCATCACACACTTGCATCTAAATTGCATGTTTAATGCCTTAATGCCCTTATTAATAAGAACAGTTTCACTAACGTTAGGTGGAAGACAAAGACTCTAGCAAAGCAATGCAGCTCATAAAATATGGACAGCAGAAATGTCAGACAGATCGTATCAACAAGGTTAACTATATATCTCTAATTGTTACAGTAATGGCTGAAAATGAAAATGACAAGTTTGCCAATTTTACATATCTCTACATTGCAAATCAACAGCCAGTTTTCTTTCCAAGAGTGACGGTTGTTGTTATTAGCATGGCATCACATGATTAGGTCTATGGTTTGAAAACTTAGCCACTGAGGGCAATGGCCAATCAAGGCTACCGGTTTAGCTAGTGGATATCTGTATAAGAAGTAACGGATATCTGGGTCAAGACTTCCTCTATATACAACAGCCATTGTGTACAATCCTTCGGCTAATATCTTTAATCAGATATCTTCATATGAATGCAGTTACCATCAGATAATAGTCAATGTGCTTTTTGGCCAATTTATTACTCCTTTACCTGCATGCGACCTTAAATATTTTTTTTTTTTGTTTTGTTTTGCCAGTTCAATTCATTCTCAAGTCACACCTCCCATACTCAGTCAATGGGATTCTGGCAGCCACACAACAAGTAATCCACCCCTTTTTCTTTGAAAATATTGATGTGAGAAATTTGAGTGTTACTAGGGTCAGATTTGAACTGAACACATTTCTGTTTTTTGTTGGGTTGGCTGGGTCCCCTGAACTGAATTGAAGAAAGTGATTTTTCTGTTTTTGGGTTGTTTATCGTTGAATTCCTTTTTGGTGATCCCTTAACTCTTTTATTTTGATAGAAAAATATTATTTGGGTTTTGCATTTAGTCCATTTCGATTTCCCATAAAAAGACATTTTCTTTTGTTGTGTTTGGTTGTTCTTCAATACACTGATTTATATTGAACTGTGTTGACTTTGGCACTCTGATTATTGCATGAATCATTCATTTGCAATGAGTTTGGTGATACCAATTTAAGTGAAGTGCCATCCCTATAAAGATATAGGTAATCTGTGACAACAGAAAAAAAGTCCCATCCAAGAGTCCCACCCTGTTGTTTTAATGTTGTTAAATGCTAATTTCTTCTATCATAGGTCTGATTAAAAAAAAATAAAATTGCATATCTAACTCGTTTGTTGCTGTTTTTTTCTATTAATCATTTATTATAAATTCAAACTTGCTTTTTCTTTGTCCATATGGTCTGGCGTTTTAATAGGCAGCTTCGTAATGATGATGTCACATCTCTTAATTGTCAGGCCTTCTTATTAGGATCAATTAATATATTCCAGTATCTCCGTATTGAACCCATCCTGTCCACTGTGATAAAAGAGTCTTTGTGTTGTAGCCCATCGCACTCACGCATACACGTGCATATAGTGTTCAGCTCTGAATCACATCGTAATGCAGATCATATCTTGACAGAATTCAATTTCACATCTGAAATTAAAACCCTTTACAGGCCTTAATTGCTCTGAAATTGATAGCAGGAAGTGAAGTGGGAGCTTGTGCGGTGTGCGTACAATCCCTCTCTGATGTGGTTGTCTTATTTAGCTGTAATATGAACTTTATGGGTGTTTAAAAAAAGAGCTGTAC
>OMLP01005390.1:4298-17123 GCA_900302685.1 Spondyliosoma cantharus | reverse complement strand
CTATTTTCATAATGTAAGTGAACAGTGTCATGGAGATACTTATTAAAAACAAAAAAGAAAAACCTTTCTCTTTGGTCTTTTGGTATTTTAGAATCTGTCAGGTATTAAATTTGGTAGTCTCTCTTGCAACAAGTTAGATCTCAGTAAGTAGGCAATAAGTTCCATACTAGAAAACCTTTTCTTCTCATGAAATAGTGCTAACACTAAAGCCGAGCTTACATTAGGTGAAATCCAGGTTGAATGTATATTTTGTAAAGTGTAAAGTATTAAGAGCGAGGAGGGTCTGTACAGGAGAACGCCTGTTGTTAAAGATGTGATGGGATGTTTCGATAAAGAAAACTATTAATGTACTTTTTTTAGACTTTCTTTGTCAAAACAAAAAATAAATAATTTGTGGGTTTGGTTGGGGGATGAAAAGCTGTGAAAATTGTTTGACCTACTTTATAACCAAAGACGCAAAGCTGTGTAAGTCCTTTTTTTTTTTTCATTTTTAAATGCACACTCATACTTTTTTTTTCTACTCTCTCCTTCCCTATATTTTTTTTTTTTTTGTCGCTGTTTTGCATGTTCTGCATGATCTATAATCAAACCACTTTCTTACCTCATGTTTTTATCTAGCACTCTTTATTTTTTCTGTCAGTCTGTGAATGATTGTGAAAGGATTTATGAACGAGAAAGGGAACAGTGAGGGGCAGAGAGAGGGTAGAGTGGAGGGGGAGGAACAAGATAAAGAATGGAAAGGTGTTTTGTGTCGGGTGGAGGGAAGGGTCAGAAAAGGAGCCATTTTTTTTTTGTCATGTAAATGCTGTGTTGACTTTCATATGCAGAGAAAAGGTTTTGTTACATTGCCGATTTTAATGTATTTAATTAATGCAGCATTTAGATTTCGATTGTAGTGTACAAACACTTTGCTTACAAAGGAAAAAACAAACAACTAGACGAACATCATCTGCAGAAAACAAAAACAATGGAAACTATTAAACATTTCACACTTTAAAAGCTGGAACCCAGTCGATTGTGTGTGAGCATATTATGGGATGTCCTGTCTGTGTCACGTCTTTTGTGCCTCCTGTGCCGTCGCCTGCTGTCGTCAGGCGATTCGGTTTCTCTGTGGCTTAGAACCAAACCAAAACGCTTGGTAAATGTACAATCAGTCATCTTTTTACAGGATGGATTCTATGATTTCCTTTTTTTTTTTTTGCAAATGGGCTTATTTCTTCACTCGTTTAGACATTTTTTTCCCCCTTTTTTCTTTCGTTTGAAGGAGATGCCGTGTACATGCCAAGTGTACTGTATGAAAGTGATCACTGAGCCTTGGATAAAATATCTTAATGCCCTTGTTAATGTGCTGTTTCAGACAATTTTAGTTTCCAGTCAAAAATAAATTACTGTTTTATTAAGAGAATGTCTTCATGCTTGTTTTTTTTTTTTTTTTTTAATTACATTTACTCCTCACAGCAGTAACATTGCAAACATGGCTCTGCAAAATACTGAATATTTTCATGAACACATTTTCCCACCAAGTGTAGCAGTTAGCCAGGGTACACGATACCAGGAGCCTGAAACTGAGGCAGCTGAATGGACTTCAGACATTATTTTCACCTGTGTTCTTCTACTCTAACCATTTTGTTAAAACAAGAGGATGCTTTGTTTAATTAATTAAAACGTTAATAAAAGTGGAATACATGTGCGGGTGAGGTTGAAAACCATTACTGTCCTCAGAACGTTTGTTAAGATTAGCTGTTTATTGAACAAAACAGCTCTGTTGAAACACAAGATCAGTTAGTTCAAAGTATAATTACATGTATTGTTCAGTTGTCTATAATAAGAATATGCTTTGTCAGAAAACAAAAGAATTTGAAGTAACTTATAGTTTGATGAATATAGAGAAAGTGTTTGGAAACCAGCACACTAGGAGAAAGTGGGTCAAGGGTTATTCTAATTGTTTTTTAATTTCCTGCAGAACATTGGACCGACATAATGATAAACAGTTTAATGCAAATCATTTCCCATTGTAAATTTTACATTTGGATGAGGATTTAGACAATTTGGGATTCATTTTATAACATTGTATGTTTTAGTTTACACTCTATTTCAATGAATTTTTTTTCTTTCACAAAATAAAACGCTTCCTTTTAATCCAAACAGAAGTGTTAAATAGTGTAAATCACAACAAAAAAATCTTATGAAATAGAATAGAAGAATAGCCTTTATTGTCATTGCACTGTGGAGGTACAACGAAAATTAGGGTGCTCCCACAGAGCCATCCGTGCACCACAAAAAGAACAAAAACAACACAAACAAGAAAACAGCATACAGCAGGACAAAGACAGAAACAAGGAAAAATAGAACAAAGAGATTGGCCATGGACAGCAAAGGAGAGCAACCTTTAAATACAATTGAGTTATAAAATGAATAGATGCAATCAAACAACAACAAAACAAAAAAACAAACAACAACAACAACATCCAACAACAACAAACAAAGGCAGTTTAAAATATAAATATTTTCAAAAATACAGTTTAAGAACATTTGTGTCTCTTTCAGTTCAGATCTGAGTCAATATGTAAAATGAATAAGTGTAAACATTGTCTCCTAATATTTCCTCTATTAAAATCCCCAAATTTGCAATAAAGTTAATTGTTTGGCCTTTACATTCAAAACTGTGAACAACAAATCTAACATTCACTTTTCACAGTGTGTCTGTAATGTTTCAAAATGCCAACAAAAATCAATCTGATCAATATGTCTGTGATGTGAAACTCTGGTTCTGCTTGTCAGATTGTCGACTTCGTCAGTCACGTATCCGGCTAACTCTGACCACGGCATTTCCAAATCACAGACATCTGAGCTCAAATCCTCTTCCAGCAGTTCCTCAGAACAGCGGGACACTCTGATAAAGCTCCTACGTGGAATCTGAGAGTTAGTTTGGAGGAATTTATTTTTCCAACAGGGAAGTAAATAATCCCGGTGAGTTCGCCTGAAGGAAACACGAGACAAAACAATCTGCTTCTTCTGAAGCAGGAATGGAAGTTCATATCAGTACGGAAGAATGTGTGAAACCTTAAGTGACAGCATCTTGAGTCTCTAATCACCTGCCTGTCATCACTTGGGACATAAATTATGACCTGGCTGCTCAGAAAGGTGGTAATTTTCAAAGCCACCTTTCATCCACTGACAGCCGACGTCACCTTTAAACTATCGGTGTCTAAATCGAATAGGAAATATTAACCCAAAAGTCAACTCGTTCCCTTTTTTTGACTAGCTTAAATCTTTACTGAAAGGAACAGTTCACCAAAAAAAAAAAAAAAAATGAAAATTCAGTCATTGTCTCAAACTAATGCAAAAAACAGCAAATCATAAAATGGCTCCGTACGGTCGAGATAGCTGAGATGTCGAGAGATTCATGTGCATTTTTCAAGGATTCTGCCTTTTTTACTGCCTATAGTGGTGGAGAGGGTGGTGTCGTGACGGGTGGTGTCAGACTTTTTGACCCTGCTGTACTGTATGTATTTTAGTCATCAGAGCGCTTTTAGGGGTTTGTCCCTGCATTTTATTCATAATTGTGTTTCATTCGTGTGTTTTAATCAAGCACTTTGTGTTACTTTGCTGTATGAAAAGTGCTGCCAGATTGATCGTGGCAGAAATGTTTTGTGCCAGTTCTAAACCTCCTTTATACAACACTCTGCTGTTTGGTGCCAAGATCTTTGTCTCTCTGTGTGTCTTTGTCTGAGCTCGTAGGTAATTTTTCAGATCATTTTCCTTTCCAGGTACTGACTGAGTGTTGTGTTTGGCAGAGACTCTGACACGTTTGTCACGTCTTAAATCAAACCGCGTGTCATCAGTTGCTTTTCAACAAACCGAGAATACGCGCTCTGTAATAACTCCTCCGTGTCAGCAGTGAGAAAGGCTGCAGGCCAAAGATGAAGAAGTTCTGCAGCATGCAAATAATCAATGTCAGTTGGCTCATTCTGTGTCTCTTTCTCTGAGCGGGCCTGCAGCGGTGGAGATAAATGTGGGTAAACCAGGCTTCAGGCAATGATCACAAGGGTTAAAAAAAAAAGCCAGTGATGCCAACAAAAAGGTTGTAGCTTCAAAGAGAACAACTGAATAATCTGACATCTTCACCAGTGACCTGAAGAAAATGCAAAGTCGTGGATAACCTGATTCCTTCCCTCCTGTTTTTCCTTCGAATTAGCGGCCTGCTGCTACAGATGACTGCCACATCTTTAGCAGGAAGCGAGTTTCGTCCCAGTGAGTGAGCGCATGGCCCCCAACGAAGAGCGCTTTCTTGAGAAACAAACATCAGCAGCTTTCCAACTAACTGAGTCACAATCCCATGACCTACTGACCCTTCAACATGTGCTTTATTTCTCTCTGCATCTGTTTCATACAGAAGCGTCTCACTGCCAAAAACAGATCACTATCACATTTTAACTTGGACATTTTATTGTTATAACAAACTCAATAAACAAACTTATCATGTGTTTTTTTTGTCTTTTTTCTCTCACATATATGGTGATATGTGAGAAAATATGGTGATATACCACAAATAGATCTATAGAACAAGAAAATATATTGAAATGATGTAAAAGCGTCTTGTTATAGCGTGAAATATCTTTACATAACTTGAAAATATCCTGCTGTAACATGGAAACAACGTTACAATGAGAACATAGCTTGATATGACAAGACAATATATTGAAATAACATGAAATATCTTGCCATAGCATGAAAACATCTCGATATAACGTGAACTAGTTTGTAATAACGAGAACATACCTTGATATAACATAAAAATATCTTGATATAATGGGTAAATATGAAAAATCTTGATACAACTTAAAAAAAAAAGAAGACGCTTCCGTAGCTTTATATTCCTCATTATTGATACAAAATTAGAGGAAAAGAGTTTTGTACATTGCAGAAAAACAAAACACCAGCTTTTCTTTTTTGAAGGCTCGCTTGGTTGTTATGTTCACAGGTGGCACCACCATGTGAATCCAATCTCCCTTTTAGAGTTTTACAAAGTTACACGTAATCAGATCACCCGTTACTGAAGTCCAAACAAAGCTGGACTGGCCCTGCTGGCTCATTTATACTGCAGTATCCTGGCTTGACATTTGGATGGCCTTAGTTTTTTTTTTTTTTCCTATCGTTTGAACATAACAGTCCCCGTATGCCTTTGGAATAAATCAATTCTGTGTTGTATAATAAAATTTGCGCTGAGTAATTTGTGTTACGTAGCAAGGACGACCTCAGAAAACGCTAGTTGATAGATTTTGTTTGACCTGCATTCCACACCACTGTGCACTTCTGACTTTACTGCAACACAGAACAAAAGTGCGTCTTCAATTTTCCGTCTCCTCCACGAAGGAATAACCTTAAAAGAACAAACTACAACACCTCCTTTGTTGCAGACTAAAAAAACTGGATTGACCGGGCTTTGTGTTCCTCCTCACCTACTTCCCACTCGTCATGTGTGTTCATGTTGCAGCAGGTTACAGCTCTGAGTCACAGCGGCTCGTCCACAGCTGTGGGAAGAGCCGGGTGTGTTTTTTTCTTTTTTACGTCACTGTGAGCAAACAGAGTTGAATTCAGTGCAACGCCGTGACATGGCTCTCCACGTCACTAGACTGTTGTCTCGTCTTGTCTGACGAGGTCTGACTCCCGACATGTATTGAAAAAGGCTGCATGTCATATGAGCACGTTCAACAGAATGTAATGTGAGGTCATGTGCCCATATGATCTGAGTGTGCGTGTGTGTTTGCTGTCTTTCAGTGTATCATTGATTACTTTCTGTATTACATAATCCCCTGTATTTGTAATTCTCCCTTACATTCTTCTTCTTATCTTATCATTTGTTATTATTATTGTTGTGTTTATTATTTTCTTTGTAACCTGGAAAGGTTTAGAAAGGTGCGAGGCTACATAGATTAACTTTTACTTACTTACTTATTATGCAGCTTCTGAAAGAAGCTTTTATCCAAGCATTACTTCTTATTATTCATTCTACTACATTTATTTGAAGGATACAGTCACTAGTTACTTTATCAGATTACATTTTTACACATAAACTCTACAACCACACGATTAAAATCATTGATGGATGAAGGAAGAAGAATACAATAAAAATGCTATTTACATGCTAGCGCATCAATAAAAACATTCTAATAATGACTTTGTAAAACTAGACTGGCACTCACTGGAGTCCCCTTTAATTCAATGAAGCCTAATACAACATCAAATAAAACATATTTAAACCTCCTATTAACAGATTTGTATCTGGATCCACATCAGACTGTAGATCCCAGCCGCCTAAATACGCCTGATTATTTTTCATAAAGGTCCATCCATTATTCCTGGAGATCTATCTCGCAATGTTAAAGAAGCCATACGTAAAAATGTGGCCACATATTCTCACGAAAAACAAATTAGGGAAATATGTAACCAGAGTAACCTCTAACTGCTGCTAACTGTAGCAGCTGATACCTAATCGAATCAGTTTGGTTCAGCTAGTGATTTGGACTGGGAGCTTTGAGAACCAGGGAAGCGTCTGTGTTTACAACGCTAGCACATGAGCTTTGGACCACGGTGGGCCATGGCAAGCTGGTTAGCATGCTAACTTCCGTATATATCTCTGCAACACAAAACATAGACATCACAAGATCAAAACTGTTTTTTCTTCACATTCTGTTGCTAATTTTGTTTCCAACAAACATTATAACATATTGCACCTTTGAAGAAGGTGAGAAAAGATTCTTGGATCTTTCCCTTTATCGGATCCACACCAAAACGTAATGGGGTCTATTGTAGACCAACACCCATCCTTCTTCAAAGGTTTTTGGAAATCCGTTCAGTAGTTTTTGTGTAATCCTGGTGACAAACCAACAAACAGACATGAAAACATAGCAGTCTTGACGGAAGTAATAAGACAAAATAAAGGGACTGTTCTGTATAATCAGTACTTATATTTTGAAGACAATATTCTTTACTTTTCTCAAAAACATTTTTCTTATATGTATTTTAACACTGTGATATTACAGTTTTTACTTAAGTATTTAAGAACAGAATACTTTCTCCAACACTGATTTAATGAGACTGAGACAAAATAGATAGACATCAATTAGGTTTATCTGTGTATTGGTATCAGAGCTGAACTGTTGCTCACAAGCTCTCCTCTCAGGGAAATGTACAGCTGTGGGGGGCCACAGTGTTTTAAATCACGTTCAGATAGTAATGAAATAAGATCTCAAAGATTTCGCCCTTTGCTCCAAAAAATTCACTAGTAAGAATTGTTCATTAGTTCCAAAGAATCTCAAGTGTCACTTCATGTCACTCAGGACAGGGAAGGAAGTCTTGTGTAAGCACAGCGGTCATTTGTGCTCTGTAGGAACTGCTCACTCTATCTGTGTGTGTGTCTGTGTGTGTGTATGTGTGTGTGTGTAGGCTATGCAGGGACAATTACTCACCATTCAGTCATACACAACCACGCCCAGCAATTGCTGTTGTGATGGGATTTACTGTAAGAGTGAGACACTGCTGGCTCCCTACTGCCATCAAGTGATACAACTGGTTCGTGCCAATAGAGTCCATGGAGTCGAGAGATAACTCCAGACTTTGGTGCCATCTTGTGGGTTCGACATGGAAGTGCCTGCCAGAGCGGAAGGAACAGACTAAGGGCTACCGTTCATTAAAATACCTGGTCTTTTATCACACGGCACACGATATCAACGAGCTGTTTGGATGTCAGTTATCTCCAGTAGAGCTGCAGGTTTGGCTGTAGGCCCCCACCAAAAACTGCTTATCTGTATTACCATAGTGACGTAGGTTCAGAGCTTAATAAATGTAAGATTTTTTCAAGATCAAACTGCAAACTTGAGAGTGGCCTTTTGTTGTGACCATCTTGAGTCACACCTGTGCAATTAAAATGCCGTTTAATCAGCATCTTGACAAAACAGTAACAGTCTTCAGTCTCCTTCTTCTACCTTGAAATACAGAAGCGAGAACAAACGTTTATGCTTCATTAAAGTGTACATTATACTTGAATTCTTGAATAGTAATGAACACTGAAGGAACACTAATGTATTCTGATTAAAGGGTTTACATTTCTCACTGTGGATTGATTTTGAGATTATATGTTTTAAGTAATAGTTTCCTCTGATGAATGTCAACAGGACATAATTATTTCAAAAAAACACAGGAGGAGGGATCACATTTACCTATTCCAGTATCAAGGCCCTTGTTTTGTGCATGATGGCTTCCTGTCACAAGAAAGTTACGGTAACGGATAAGTTACACCGGTGCTTTACCTGCCATAACAAATCTATTCAATGTTATTTATACAGCCAAAAGTCACAATCATGTTTTGCGTCAGTGGGCTTTACAATCTGCACGGAGAACAACGCCCTCTGTCCTTAGAGCCTCGATTTGGGTGAGGAAAAACTCCCCATATTGAAAATAAAAAACATTTATCGGGGGGAAAAAAATGGACGAAGAGCCACAGAAGAGGGATCCCTCTCCCAGAACGGACAGACATGCAATAAATGTCAGCTGTACATAACTGAACAACATCACACAGTTTATAAATTTCATTGGCAGAGTATTTGATACAAGTAAATTATAGAAAATATATGTGAAGAATGTGGATCCATGGCATATTTCATTTTTTTTAAATTCATTTATTCTATTTTTACATTACATTGTTTGTGTCTAGGTGTTAGTGTATGGTTTAGTGTTCATTGCAAGCTGTTTATAAAGTTGTCTGAAACTACTGAGCAGGCCAAGGCATCGACGAGAGGTGCCCAAGCCACACGCCCTCCATCTCCTGTGGTGACCTGGAAGAGGACAGGCCACACAAGATCGTTAGCCAAACAAAACAAATATCAGAATATATAATATTTTTTATGTTGATGATGTTCCACCAGGGCCCGATAGTATGACAGTCCAGCAGGAGCCAGGAGAGAGAGGTTCCCATAGTGCCTGTGGTCCAGCAGAAGTTACAATTTTGAGGTACTTCACTTGATTTAATTTTCAACATTCCAAGAAAATATTTATCTTCTACTCACTTTATTAATTTAATAACTTTAGTTACTTTTCAAATTATTTGCTGCATTTGAGCCAAACGAGTCCATGTTTAAATTAACTTATTTAATCAACAATGAGATAAAAAAAACAACAACCACTGATTCCAATAATTACAGAAATGCTATATATTGGATCTGATAATTGGCAAGGCATATAATCAATTGACCCATTGTATACAGGTCTGGCTTATATGATATTTAAGAACATTTAATATCAGATACTTTAAGATTTTTACTCGAGTACTATTTGTATGAGTGACATTCACCTTTAACAAAGTAATATTCTGCCACAATGTCTTTACTTTAACTGAACAATCAATTGTGGGTACTTTGTACAGCACTGGAGGTTAATGGTGGACAATACATTACATTTAATGAAAGATCACAGGAGGCTAAAAGGAGCAGGATGAAGCAGTGTCGAGTGTGAGTTTACCTTCCTCCAGCAGGTGGCAGTGATGCGACACTGAGGACGCCAGCTGCTGTTAAACCCTCGTGAAGAAGGACGACGCCACCGCCCACTGGCTCATGCGGCCTGCACTGTTTTGATTCACAGCTCGGACAGGCAGGGCAGACATGGCAGAAGACTGGAAGTCCGGGTGACTCTTTCAAGCTGCCCCATTGCTGGGTTTAAACACCGTTTTCCCGTCATAAGGCAGACGTAGTTATCGGGGAAGCTGGCAGCTTTGTACGGTACTCGATTCCGGCCCGATGACATGGAGATCTCGGCAGAGGGAGAGGCGGAGGAGCTCAGGTGAGAGTGACAGCTGGGGCTGGGCTGCTTAACTTATCCCGGCTATCTGGGCTAAGAGCGACTGTGGTTATTTAAACAACAAAACTTAGAAACCGTACCACTCAGAGTCCACACGCTTGTTAAGCAATGACGACCAGAAACGATTTCTCGAGCTGCAACTCACTTCAACTGAGCTATTCTAGTAATGTTAAAGAGCTAGATAGATAGCTATAGCAACGGTGGATTACCGACGCCTGAGTGCTAGCGTTAAAGCTAGGCTAGGCTAACCTGACATATCAGGGTTTGACAGCTTCTACCGGACAACATTATCTGCGATGTTTGTTAACCTGGCTATTACAAAAGTTCAACTGATTGACTAACTACTGAACGTATTGTCTCATCAAAGGAATCCGTATATGTGTTTTCCAACCGCTAGAGCAATTGGCGTCAATAGTGCAAACTGTTAACGCTAGCTATCTTCTAGCTAGGCTAGGTTGTGCTAGCGGCTAAAGCTAGCTGTCAGGTGACATTGCGATGTGTCGCTGATTCTGTTGTGTAGTTTATTCACAACCTATTAATGGAAATAATACAATGAACATGGCCCCAATAGGCACCCAACGTTATTACATTATTAGCATTTGTTAACACAAATACTTGAAACGTTTGCTAGGAGGAAATGCTGCATAAGAGCACTCTTTTCTAGTTATGCACACTAAACAGAAAGAAAACAATCCTCAACCTCAACAACCTCGCTGAGCCTTGTAGAATTTCATGCCATGATGTCCAACACACACACAGTGTGGACCATGTTGTCTAACATTCAGCCTCCCTCTTTCCATGTTCCATGATGTGATTTGATTAGTTAGCTTGGTAGCTGAACTCGTGATGCTGCTGCTGCTTTATATATAAAGACAGGCTTGTTGTGTTCATAAATGTGCTATTTGTACCTTTCATTCTGATATTTTCTGTTTTCGCTGTCTGAGGTGATTATTTAAACTTCAATACATTAAGTTAAGACGTTGATTCTTATATCTTATAATGCATTAAAGCACACACCACATGCTTAAATAAAATGTATTGAATCAAGTAAGTTAAATTATCCTATATTCAAAATACACCCTCAAGTGTTGGTGCAGTGTCACAGGACAGTTTTTGTCCTGTTGCTGCAGTTATGTGACTTGTTTTCAGCGGCGTTAGGTTTGACTGCTGACTTCAGGGGAAATGGAGGAGAATATGACCAAGAGCTTTATGTCTCTAAGGGAATGTCCCCTGATATAATGTTTTTTTATTTCAGACACTTTTGATACAACAGCCTTTCATAGCTGTATCCTAAAGATAAAATGTGACTCTCTGAGAAAAGGACTTGCAACTTGTTGCTATATGGATCATCATTTAACATCAATGTTCAGACTTTCTTAGCTTGAAAGAAATAACTTTAAAGCTACTACTGAGCACACACCTGAGCTCAGTACGCTTCTCTACTCAAAATTAATAAGGGTAATATCAGATAATGATAAAAAAAAATTATAAATGCCACTAATAGGTTAAAAGGTTCTGCCTGTGCTTTGCTAACAGGCAGTTAAAACTTTGACTCTTCTTAACATCTTGTTTATAGGGAGGGAGTGGGACAGTGTCATCTATTTAGGCTAAGATGTGGCGATACTGCTATCACATTAATTGATGTCAGCACTCCTAGTCAGTGACTGAGCTCAGAGAATAGCCACATATTGTAACTGAAATGCTGAAGGCTCTATTTTTGATTACAGGAAAAGTGTTTTTGTTCACGTAAGTAATGATTCAAGCCACAACACTGCTAACACCAGCATTTCTTTACCTCCTTCCTCATTCCTAAACTTCCTTCGTCTCCACCCGCCTCCTCCTTCCTGCTGTCCTGTTTTCCTGACAGGAGGGAGCACTGGAAGCTGCTGTCCAGCCTGAAGACCACGGTGGAGGGTCTTTTGTCCACCAACAACCCCAACGTGTGGTCTCGTTACGGCGGCCTGCAGCGTCTCCACAAGGACATGAACAACATCCTGAGTCATGGGCTGAAGAATGAGCAGGTCAGAGCTCAAGAGATCTGATCTGACTTGTAGAGATCTGATCTGACTATAAAAATGCAAGACCATTTGTATTTATTTGTTTTTAATCCAGTCTCTAAGCAGATAACTGATCACTTTCTGCCATTTCTGGAAGATTTGCACGCCAACACTAGCATTTGTTAACGTTTTCCCTGAAAATCTGCATGGTTGGTCAGTATAAACAACCTGTATTTGAACATGGGGGAGTCATTGATTGAAGGTGTGTCCCATAACCCCACAATACCGCACTGTCAGACAACAAACTGCAATATCAGTTCTTTCAGTTTTCCCATATGACCCATTTTACACTTGTAACAACCCATTTCTGCTTTAGTGGGAAGAGAGGGCCAGCTTTATTGCTCTGAAATAAATCTAATTGCAGCTGTAAATGCCTAGACTGGATACAAAAGTAGGGCTGCAGCTAACAACTCTTTTCAGTATAAGTTGTTTAGTCTATAAAATGTAAAAACATAAATAAATACTCATCACAATTTCACACAGCCCAAGTTTGATGTCTTCAAAAAAAGAAGACGTTTGCGTTTAAAGGCTGGAAAGAGTAATTGTTTGATATTTTTGCTTAGAAAATGATTAAATGAGTATCAAACCGGTTGGGAACCATTTATTCTTTGATGCACTAATTGTTGCAGCACAACAGCAGACAGGTAATACCAGCCGTTACCCGCTGACCTTCATAACAGCTGATTGTGTTTGTTGAAGCTGGTGTTCTCTGGAGCTGGGTGGTGCTAACAGCTGGGTTTGTGTTGCAGGTTTACTACAAGCAGAGAGACTACTGGCCGTTTGTGTGGTGCGTCCGCTACATCAGCCCCCACCTCGCATCGCACGTTGAACAGGTGAGGACGCTGCCAGCCATGTGCAGTGTGGTTTGTAAACATTTGAATATTAAATGAGTACGCTGATTCCCGCCCCCCCC
>OMLP01005377.1:17132-31012 GCA_900302685.1 Spondyliosoma cantharus | reverse complement strand
GTCATATACTCCAAACTGTCAAATGGCTTCTTCTCCATGCCAAGTCGAAACACACACATGCGAGCGGACACACATGGAAGTGAACCCATTTTCCTCTGTCACACCCACAACCCCAACCTTCCATCCCTCCCTCTCGTGCCCTGGCTGCCGGCTGCCATGGCTACCCACTCACATCCACCCGCATGCACATCACCCAACCGCTGCAGTTTATCCCATTTGTAACACATGGCTGGCCATCGTACAGCTATGACCAAAGGGAACGCAACGGAGCCAGGCAGAGAGAAAAGGGGTGTTGGGGGGGGGTTGCGGCGGCGGCGGCCGGATGGAGGGGCGGCTGGTGGACTGAAGCAGTGTTTGGCTCGGTCTGGTTGGCTGTAATTGGTGTCCACTCTTCCAGAAGCCCTGCAGTGATGGCGGACAGGATGACTCTCTCCGCATTTTCCCTGCCATCCGTAATGTGTGTGTGTGTGTGCACGAGTGAATGGAGGCGCACACATTTAGGGGGCATACAACTGGTGACAGAGACACTGACAATGTCCATAGGGGCTGTGTGAGTGGGCAGCCAAGGGGTAAGTGTTACGATAAGCGGATGTAGCATCTCATTTGATCACATTATAACATTTATGCCGCACTAACATTATCTTATGCTCGGGTGTATCCCGACAACCTTTGTTTCCGATATCGGCAGGGGTGTAGATTTATTCTCGGGGCGAGGTCGAAGTGGCATTGAAGTCCAGAATGAAAAGCCCCGCATTTGAATAGATGAAACAAAAACAAAAAATGAATTTAGAGCAACAAATAATTAGTCCATTGATCTTTAAATGTCGAGTTTTGAATCAGCTTGCCTAATTTACCCCACCCCGGCCATGAGCCAACCCATTTTAAAGATTGAAAGTAGAGGGAAATGAATTCAGTCCGCGTGAAGCCTTTTTTCCTGCAGGGCCTCAATTTCCCCAGCAAAAAACTTATGGCTAATGCTCCGGCCTGTGAAAATGAAACAAAGCGAATATTGGCATTTTTTCATAGCTGGGTACCGCAATTAGATCTTATTATGTTTCCATGGGGCTAATGGTATTCTGGGACAGGGAGAGCATGGTTAAAACACTTTTCTTATTAGATTATTTTTGGGCATTTTTTTCGCTTAGACAACTGATGGCAGCTTCTGCGAGGGAGAGAAAACGGTATTACATGAAGCAAAATGTCCCCAGCTGGCACATTGCAGTTAAATAGTATGCCCAAGGTGTTGTTTGGCTTGATTAGTTCTTAGTTGGCCATTTAAATGTTGTTAATTACATAACGTGAGGCAGAAGTTGAACAGCGCTGAATGAAAATGAAAGATCCACTTATTTCTCATGAGTATGGCTCGCCATCCGACCTGCTCACTTACAGGCTGTTTCCTCTTGTACTATGACTCAGTTTCTCAAAACATATCCACCGGAAAAATAGAGCCAAAATGTCCAAATGTTACAAAGTAGACCACTTTCTATATTCTATAAATACAGCAGTGATGACTTTATATTTCAAGTACATTTATTGAAGCACTGCACAAATTTTTACTTGCAGGTGCTTGAATCTTTTTCTTTCATGCTGCTTCTTACCTTTTCTCCACTACGTTTATTCTGTACTTTTTAGTGCACTACGTTTCCTTCACAGCTCCGGTTAGTAATATGATGTCACACCGCCTAACAGGAAATATACATGGACCTGAAACACGTTTTCCGGCTTCACAAATGGTAGGGGTTTGTTGCTTCTTTTGAAAAGAAAGAACTGTGATTGTGATGTGACATTTCTTACTGTTTTCGTAATTAAAAACAAAACAAAAAACTGATCAAACGATTAATTGAGAAGTTATTTCAGTACTAGTTGCAGTCCTACACACCGGTGGACTCGGGGGGGCATGCAAAAACATGCAGCAAAAGTGCCCTCTTGGATGCAAGATGTGATAAAGTCTCCCTTTTTTCACTATAAATAGGCCTGTATCGCAACTTATCTGCTTGTTGATTGCCCCCCCCCCTACACACACACATACATGTGGTGCCCCTTTTAATTTTTTACACCCCTGGCCCTCGAACATCCCGAGTCCACCACTGGTCTTATGCAAAATAGTTCCAAAATAAACTAGTACACCGGTAAAATCTTGCTTTTACATTACAATATTACAATACATTACAACAAGTCAAAGGAGACCTTTATATACATTTTGTACTTTTTCGTTAATAATCATTACAGTGAGACATGGCCGTGCATGCGTTGAGTCAGTTCAGCACAATGCACAGCTTGGATGACGGACGAGACTGTCACGGTCCGGTCCAACTGAGCAGGCCCGCGCAAGACAGCAGTCAAAACGCATTAAGTGTCAAGGCAATGCTACGGAGCTCTGTGGAAAAAGGCCTGAAGGCAATAAGCTCTTAGAAAAAAATAATCTTGTTTTGCTTTCGAAAGATCTGATTAGAAATTAGCACGTTTTCTCTCGATCACCACAAATTGGATGCCTTGCTCAACAGGACAGCCTGGCGGTATTTGCAGAGTGTGATGAAACTTCACCCATCCAGATGTTATGTGAACTAATGATCAGTCACAAACTTGCTTGTGTTATTGCACAGCGTGTAGTGTTACACTGGAGGACATATGTTCCACCTTTAAATTATTTTAAACTAATTAATTTTTTTTTTTGTTGAAACAATCATCCCACATCGTTTGGACTGTGCTACATCACCCAGCAGTCTACCAATCTCCAGATGGAGAGCATACCCTTCAATTTGCATCACCTTTTGATAATGAGATTTAAAAACAGCAGTCATCGGGCAAGTTTAAACTGGCTGCGCTTTTTTTGAGAGAGAGAGAGATAGGCATGGGTAGAAATCTCTGAAAAATGTGTTATTAAGTAAATTGACGCTTCGGTGTGCTCTCTCTTTATCCCTGCAGCCGTCTCAGTCTTTTGCTCACTCCCGCTCGTTCCCCCCTCTCTCTTCACAGAGAGGTGTTATCCTTGTCTGACAACTCCCCTATGAGTGAGGGAGAGGGAGCGAGAGTTGGAAGCGAAGAGTTGAGACTAAGTGGAATGAATGCCAAGAGGAATTAGGTTCCTCTTGGCATTCTTTGGCCTGACAAAGCTGGGAGGGCTCAGGAGGGATCTAATCATCACCTGTTATGAGCCTACAGCGACTTGAATGGGGAAAAGTATTAAGGTTCATTTGTGCAAGGGAACTTACTTAATTATCATGCAGAAGAAAATGAAAACAAATTTGTGCACAATAATGAGTTATTTGTGCCCTGGAATCAATATTTGTGCTCCAAAATCAATAGTCTATTAGGACACTACTTAAAATAAGTGATATATATGCAGTGAAGGTCAAACAAAGTGTGTCGCAATATTCTCAGGGACCAAAAATATTCACAAAACACACAATAAAAATTCAGATACGTCACAGAATAAACAATCGGGTGAAACACTGAAATATCCCTGACTAATTTTGAGTGGTTTTAGATCAAGATGCATCTGTGTTCCAAATAAAAACAGAGCATTCAGATTAGCTAGCAACCTGACAACTTTAAGCATGAAATTGTTTAAGTTGACAGGTCGTCCCATTTAGGCTTATCTGATAACAGCTAAAGCTAGGCGGTATCGCCAAACTTATAAGCCTACATTACAATAGGTTACAGTTGTATGATACAGTCGCCTGGAAGGTATAAATAAAATGTGTTGTGTGGAAAAATACAATACGATAAATATGATAAACAAATGTTATTTATTCATATTTTTCAGTAAAACAACCGCAAGATGCTAGCCGGTTTAGCTGACGAACAGGCTACTTTGTTTGCTGTAGCCTAACCATTTTTTTGTTTTTAGCTCAGAGCTAACTACTGCTTAGACTCGCTTAAGTTAGCAGAAAAAACAACAAACATTCTTCTATCTACCTTGGTTCCGCGCACAAATCACTGCCAGAGGTTGCTAATATGGCGAAAGGCTACACGTCGGTTAAGCTAACGTCTTGTTCACTGACACCCTGGAAATCAGCTGTATACGTTAAAGCTAACCTTTCCTCTTGAATGGGGTTTTGATGCAAATTATAGTGGAACCATGTTAAGTTCAATTAAAAATGTTGTGTCTCTTCATTAGTGACGCATATTTTCCTATAATATAAGTTACTATAGTACAATTACCAAAGTAATAACAAAGTATAATGATAATTAACTGCAAAGTGTCTTTTCTTGGCAAGTGTATTAAACCAGAAGTATAACTGAGCATACTATTACTATATTAATGGTATATTGCTTGTGCAGTAAAACATACTTCAAATTGTTTCACTTTAGCACATAAAAGTACACTTAATACACCTCAAGTTGTGCTTCTCTACAATTAAATCATAACTAAAATATACTTAGTACAAATAACAAGTATATAGTAATATACTTAGTTGTTCCAAAATAGCAAACTGCAAGGTGCCAACTGCTCATCTGGTGTAATTTGGGGGTTCAGTATCTTGCTCGAGGATACTTCGACATGCAGTCGGGGGAGTCAGGGATTCGAACCAGCAACCATTCCATCTCCTGGATGACTCGCGCTACCTCCTGAGCTACAGCCACCCAATAATAATCATTATCATTAGCATGCTTGAAGTGCACTAATGTGTAATGTGGCTACAATTATACAAGTATGCTGAGATTGAATATACTTAACATATTTTTACAGGTTGTTGTGGCAACTCTGGTCAGTCAGAGAGAAGAACACACAAGTGCCTACAAATTAAATAATTGAAGATTTTTTTTAATAGGCCCTCTAAATTGCGTGATACCCGCTGGGCTCCGCGGACATGCACAGGCCTGGTGGAAAGTGAGATTCCATGTGGGCACATGCAGGCACACGAATCCCATCAAAAAAAAACTCATAATATTTCCAATTAATTACCGGTCTTGATCACGCTCTTCCTGCCTTTCTCCTCTTCCCTTTTGGAGATTTTTAACCTCCAGGCAAGCTATTAGCATGGCAACTGAAAAGAAAATTCCAATTATTTTCTTACATCTGAGGAAATGAAAATGGCACATTGAACATAACAATCAATGTACCTTGTCATTAGTGTTTGCACATTTCTTTGTCCCACATGGCCACACTGTACGGCACAGATATGACGCCACCGGTCTATTACCCAGATTTAATGTTTTGTAAAAAAACCTCCCCCGTCAAATACAACATTGTTCGAGGTGAAAGCTGAGGTATGGTCTTGTCGTTTTCTCCCCAAAATCTTTCTCTAGCTTTAACTGTCTGTGATAATAAGGGTAATATAATTCTACGGGGTGTTATTATGTGATTAATCAGCCTTTTATGGACTCCACAGTAATGCAGAGGGCATCTTATGATGCCTCGATACGACACAGTCAGGGCCGTCTGTCTCCCTGTGGCTTTTGTTTCCTGTGTTCAGTCACTTGTTTATAGCAGACTTTAAAGCATGGCTGGTCATAAATAATACATCTATTACAGATAGATAAGATCTCATATATCCAACGGGAAGATATCTTAATGGCAGGAAGTTATATAAATTTTTATTCAAGTGTTATACTCAAGGGCAATTGCCACAGTCTTTTTTTGAGACAGTGGAATGAATGTTCTGAATGTCAATAAGGGCGATAACATATAGTCCCCACTTCAAATTCTGGGAGTCGGGAGTGACAGGAAACCATTTGATTGTCATTATAAAGCCTGCCTGATCTGACATCATCTGTCAGAGAATACTGCATAATGGCACCCGTAAGGGAAGTGAGGAAGTTTTTTTTTTTTTTTAAATGTGTGTGTGGTGAAAATACCTTAAATCGCCATCAACATGAGGATATCACACCACCATTGACTGGCTAATGTGAGTGATGTGAAGAGGGTTTTCACTCGTTAAGATTAATTTGAGATTATCCCCCCCACTCCGCAGCTTTGCAGACAATTTTAGCCTCATTTAGCTCGTTGTTTGGTTTTACGGCCCCCGCATTTATTGTAAGGTTTGGTCTCGCCGCTTGTATCAACCTGCTGTTTTAGCAGCAGGAAGCCATTTTTCTGCTAATAACATGTGATAAATACACCGTATCATACCTGCCCAGAACCAAAAGGCAGACAGATGAAGTTAGCAACAAAATCAGACACTTAGGGGATACCAGGGGGAGTTGTTACATTTCAATAGTCATAATTTGACATAAGGACCTTGCTGTGTATATGTGTACAAGGCATATAAATATGTTGTTTATATATTTGCAATAACAAGGACTATTATATTTAAATTTACTGCAAGACGTCAGAGTGTTGCAATTGCCCCTGAGTGAGTATTTCTATTTTAGCATCTGCAACTATTCTAGTGGTAAGTATACTTTAATTATTTAAATATAGTTTTATTTCTCAATGTAATTGAATTAATTAATCATCTAGCAGTAATGTACAGTATGTCAACACAGACAAACGTGATTGATTTTTTAAGCATTGTGGCTCGGGCAATCTTGCAGCCAAGATAATATCTTGAATGCTAGCTAAGAACACCAATATTAGCATAGGTTGTTCATGTTGATTTTTAACCAATAAACTAAAGATAACTAACTAATAAGGAACTCGATATAGCTGTAAACTTGTAGTCATCTAAACTTTTCAAAGTAGAATAAAAATGCTGTTCATCCAAAAAAGTTACTTGAATACTGTATAATCATTTTTGTTAAAAACATCTGCCGAGGGTTAAAAACGATTCTGCTCCTTTTCTACTGACAGAGAAGGAATCCTACCAAGCATTTGTTTGTTTATTTCTGATTAGGAGATTGGGTGGCTTACAAATTGACCCCAGTCTACCCTCACTAAAGAACTAGCTACAGAATGCCGCATGAGTGAGTCCAAAAAGCCTGATATATGTTAGCATTTTAGCACTTCCGATTCCCTTCCCTCGAAGTGAACTGTTAGATACCTGAAATAAGGTCCGTGGCTAACGAAAGCTCAATAGATTTTCGCAATATGTTGTACGACAATTATGAATTATAAAGCAGTTACGTAAAAAAATGGTTGCTAACAAGTGGCTAAAGGAGCCTACAGAGGTTGCATCGGATGTAAAACATCTTCATGCCGAACACGGAGACACAACTACTCGCTGGGCGCGCACAGTGGCGAAACCAAGTCATGCCAGGTTGTTTGTAGCCTAGCATTAGCTATTTAACTTTTGGTGATTGTATATATGCTTCAAAACTCATTAAGGTGGTGTCCATCTGTGATGATTATCTTGCTAAACAAAATGTACTTTTTGCAATAATACAAAAGCCAATTGAAAAATCACTTAGGCTTTATGTCGAGGGAACCAGGGCAATGCTGACCTCCAGGTCAGCATATATCCGCTGTTTCTTTTTGGTTTCCAGATATCAAATGAGAGTAAATAAATGACAAGTAGGAAAAAACTCAACAATATCGTGTTTGTGTTGTTGTGTTGACTGGATGTTTAAGTAGTTTGGATTCCTTCTGGCCGCTGGTGACCAAACACCTTTCTCATCGTTAACTTTTTTTTAGCAGTAGAGAGAGTCAAGAGAGAGGTGAAAGAGAGTAACACAGGTCCATTTTTCCCCTCTGAATGACCTCCATACCCCGAAGCAAAATGCCAGCCTGATAGGTAATCTATAGGCCATTCCCTTAACAACGAAGAATACCAATGCCAACTTGTATTATGTAGTCTCTTTGTTTTCTTATCATTTCTTTCGATATATTGGCCGTGCATACACCTCATGGACTGGCTCCAGACCAGAACCGAGTCCAAACTCAGTGGAAGTCTAGATTGGCTGGACCCAAAAGTGCTGACCAGGGATTATCCAGGTGAAACTGCCTCTGAATGCACAGCCAACAAATTAGATGTTTTCCCCCTGGGTCTTGTTAAATCTTTAGAGAGGAGACATTCGGTGCTTATGAGACTCAGCAGGTAATCCGGTGTGGGGCACAAAAGGTCCTGTTTGGATGGAACTGGCCAGATATCCCCACTGGTTAGGGGATCTCTAGAGCTTTGGCTTTCCTAAGAGGGGATTGAAAGGGAGACTCAGTGGCCACAAAGCCTCTACCCAGCTGGCCTTGCACGGCCTCTTTCTGGAGATTACTGGGCCAGTGAAAGTGTCTTAATGGAAAATGGCTTTGGATGGGTATTTTGGGAGGCTAAGTGGAACAGAATAAAAAAAGATAGTCAGTCGCAGAGACACTCAGGACAGTCTATTGTGGACTTTTCTGCCCTTGTTTGGGTGCGAATTCACACGTGTGCATTACCTCCACGCATGTCCACCTTCACCGACAGTAACTCCTCATATCTCGTCTGTCAGTGTGTGTGTGTGTGTGTGTGTGTGTGTGTGTGTGAGACAGGCGAGTGAGCAAGAGGCTGCACCCTCGACTGAAACAGCAGAAAATGATGTCATTCCCGACTCGCCTCTATCTTTCTCACTTTCCCACAGCGTGCCCGGGCTGCCCTGCAAGATTTGGGTCAGTTTAGATATATTGACCCTACAGGCTCAGTCAGAGTGCGCCTGAGGGCTACTATGACAGATGTCGTCTCGTAGTACGCTGAAGCGAATGTTAATTTTCTTCTTTTTTTTAAGCCAGTTATAAATAAAAGAAAACAAAAAGGATAGAAGGACAGAGAAGAAAGCTTATCTGAGGATCGATAACTTGAGTTGCAAAGGTCTTTCCTTTGTCGAAATGTGAACGTACACATCTGGAAATGCTGACACAACGCGGGAAGCATAGAGAATAAAGTGCCGATCGAACCGGGATTTCGAGGGATTTTCAACTCTAGTGGACTTTGGTGGACTTGATTACTCCAAAATGGATAAAGCTGCTATAGCTCATTAGCTGCGTTGCACCGTTTACTTTAATTAAGGCACTGATTTAAGGCAGGTGTGTCTGAACGTGCCTCCACTCTGTTGTCAACTCACGCCACATGCAGAAAACACTAGTGATTCTGAATTCTTCTTCGGTTTTCTCGGGGGGTCTGCTCCAGGCGCCGGGCAGGGGCTTCCTGAAGGCCGAGGACGATTGCAAGCTGAGTCTGAAAGTCCAATATGAGCAACAGCAGTAAAGTAATTAAAGCTCCCTTATGTCACGTCTATGTTACAATGAATTTCGGGTAATTCAATCAGCGTAGTCCGTTGCAGCCAGCACCCTGAGCAAGACTCTCTGGAAAGTCTGTGAAAGAGTCCGATCGAGCCCCTTGTGGACTGGATGATTTTTTGGGTTTGGACAGCAGAGTCTGCAAGGGAGATAGAGTCCAGACATTCAGATACAGCCTGACTGATATCACTTCCGTTTTTTTGTTTTTTTTTCATGATAATGTAGACATTAGAATTTTACCAAGAGACAGACATGACTTGATTTTATTATTTTCGTATTGAATTATAAACTTAACTTTTAACTCTTCCTGTCTCGTGGTCTTTTGCTGAGATCGGTCACTCAAATCGGGGTAAATGCAGTATGCTGAGGGTGTGTTAGGTCAGGAAACAGGAATCATTGATATTCATTTCAATCTGACACTGTGTTATTGTCCCCTTAGTGTATGATGACAAGCTTGCTAAGTGACCGTTAGCAGTCTTGTTGGCTTGGTGTACGGTGGTGAATAAATTACCAGGGGGTAAGAGAGCTGAAATAGAGAGAATCTCCAGGAGATAGTGTCTGGCTGGGGCTATTCTGGGTTTGTGGTTAGCTCACTGGCTACGGCGGCTTTATCAACTAACCCCATGGGTACAGTCACTAGCCCCATTCACACTGCCATTTGCATGTGGGGATCCTGCACCAATTCTCCGCCTCCTCCTCTGTGTGAAAGTTTCAGATGCAGCGAGGGTTGAGATTTCGCTCCGACACTGATCCGCCTCTGGAACCGAACCAGTGTGACTGAATAAGCCGGCTTTGCGTATCGAGGGCGCGTCGATCGTGCAGTCTGATAACTGCTCAGGTCTCTCACTCAACTTAATAAAGAGAAACGTCCCACAAAGCAAAGTTGCAGGACCAAACAGTAACGTAGTGACTGTAACTGTCTTTGGCAACTTATATGAGGAAAAGAAATACCGCAGATATACTTGGAGAAGCGTCTGTCCTCCTATCTGAAAACAGCCTCCGTCAGTGAGGGAGTCGGACAGCTTCCAGCTTAAAAAAACGTAACTTTGTCACGTTCCAGGATGTTTGGTGGGTCAGGATCTCAATCACGACAAATTATAACAGCATCCATATGATTATGAACTGTCCGCGGGAAACACCTTGAAAACACACCGACATCATCATCATGACCTGTACCGTCACGCCTCTTTAGGAGCCACAGCGCCGGCCGGAGGTTGCGATATGTGTGACATAACACAACACAAAGGCCCTTTCTGCTGGTGTGACAGACTTTTTCTATTCAAAATGCTTTACATGGTCTTTCTCCTCTCTTATAAAGTCTCCGACTAGTTCACCAAGCTTCTAGACCAAATATTTACCAGTCCTGATAAGCACCCAAAATATCCCTGGTTGGAATATCCAGCCACATGCCAATTCTTCTTCTTTTTTTTTTTTTCTTACAGATGCTGGCAAAGAATAATGTTATTCTACCAGCAGAATCAGATCTCGTGGAGATTTTTTTTTTTTGGAAGAGCTGACAGGTAGAGCTGTCAGAAAGAAAAAAAAAGCCCTATTCATCTTTTTTCAAATGTTAATTCATAATTTGACATTTTTATCATGGAAGGCACCCACCTTTTTTTGTTTTTTTGTTATCAATCTGAATGCAAAACTAAATTCTTTTTGGAGCTTTTAACACAACACACATATTCACTGTAACACTGATGTGATGAACTGACCGTCAGCATTGTGCTACTGCATAACATTTGCAAGGCAACACGTAGGAGGAAAATAAATGAAGTTTTGTGTGTGCGTGTGTGGTGAGATGGTGTGTAGCTGTAAAGGCTCAGAATCATCCTCCTGCAGGCTGAGGTCCTGGGGTCCTTCGCCATGGGCCGGCGCCGTTGCAGGGAGACGTACGGCATTTCATTGTCTGGCAGTAATGAGAAGATCGAGACTCCAGGTGTTGTCAGGCGTGCCCTGATTCACACCAACTGCTAACGCCACCGACCCAAGAAAAAGCTGCCATTCATTGCGCCGTGAATAAATCTGGGTACACTTCAGTAAGGCGAGACGTTGGAGGCTGCTGACACACTCGGCTGGGTGACGATTGTGAGATTGTCCCGAGACATTCAGATGTCAAAAGCAGCTCATGTGTTTTATTCTTGCGTTTGTGTCGTTATTAAAAGTTACGGTGTTGTTGTGATTTTCGACCTTTTCTCATTTGCGCGCACATGCTCGCAAATCCTTTTGTTGTTATTGCTCGGCAGGGTAAGAAAGCACTGTATGCCGGAGACACCGAATGAAGTGAGCTAACGCATGCCTGGTGGGTCTCTGCACTGTTAATTCAGTTATATGGCTGCTCTGCAAAAGCAATGGGACTTAATTAAATGTCTCACCTAGAGCAGTGGAGGATCATGTTGCCACTAAATCCGGTTTGAGGTAATGCCGCACTTTATTGTGACGATCAGTGCTTCCCCAGGGGTTCAATTACAGCTAAATCTAATTGAAGGGGAACCATGCAACAATGCTGCCCCCCCACCTGTCCCTTTCCCTTTTTGTTCTTCATAATCAAAGTCCCCGGCATTTTAACTAAGTCGGATTACCTTGGGAAGTCTTACGAAACTCTTTTGTAGACCGGAGACGAGCAGCTGGTGGCAGAGGTCCACAAACTCATTACCTGAGTTTAGAGCCGAATTGCCTTCACAAAAGAGTGTAATATCCTCCATTAATTGTCCTTATATGAAGTTAATTAATTAACTCAAGCAGTAATGGACCGGAATCTTCCCCGGCTGATCAGTCAAACAAGTCGTGCACATGCGAAATTTGAGTTATTGAGCTGTTCGTGAAATAATCGAGGCATTTACCAAGTGTTTTTTTTTTTTTTTTTTTTTTGAATAGGGAGCAGTTTCCATAGTAACTCAGCTCAAGTGCTATGGCCAAAATTATCATGAAAGATAATATGTAAAAAAAAAAAAAACTAAACTCCTGGCTAGGGATTATATTTGTGAAACTCTATGCGGCATCCATAAAAGGGTCCCCTGAGGAGAGGGGGGAAAACAAAACAGAGAGAGGCTCAAGCGAGGTAAAAGGATACTTAATGCCACTGTGCCCTGATCATCATCATCTCACAGTCTATTAACCATGAGGAGGAGAGACGTTATCCAACAAGCTGCCAGTCACAGCGCCGTCTCCTGGGGCTTTATTTAAGAAAAAATTGTCTTTGACTCTCTACCAAGTTTTATTTTTTTTATTGATTAATTATTCATTTGAAAGTATGCTATGGAGGATTTTCTCCTAAACAATGTAGATAAAAAAATAATCCCTCTCAATCGTCACCGACGACAAAAAGTGCGTGGCTCCTAACACTTTGGGTAGTGGCAGGGTCTCTGCAGCCACTTGTCGGTCATCGGTGACGATTGAGAGGGATTGTTTTTTTTTTGCTTGTTGGAGAACGTCTCCTCCTCATGGCATGTGGGAATTAGAGAAAATTAACTACCTTTCAACCACAATCACCTTTTATTACCAAAGCTTCCCATGTTCAAAGCAGTATAGAGAGTAGTTGAATATTAAAGGGTAACGCCACCAACTTTACACATTTAAAGTGTGTTTACAGTTCTTGGGGCATACTACTGCATATGTGGCGAAAGTAGTGTAAAGCCTTTTGTGGCTCCACAAGAAGTTGCGTGTAATCACATAAATTCCCTCCAGTGATGTCGCTCAGTGGCTGAAGTGGCATTGTGGGTACATGTCAAAAACAATGGTCGAAATCGATACAACAGAACCACAGATATCAAATTCTGCCGCCTCTATTACCCACAGTGCTGTAGCAAATTTCTCAAGCAATTCATGATATTACACAAAGAAGGCGATAGACTGCTATTTCACACATGCAGCAGTTCTCCCCAAGACCTGTTCATACAGTTAAATGTGCAAAATTGGTGGAGTTAACCTTTAATATACTGTATAATCTACTGCAGGTAGATATCACAGAGCGCCATCATCATAGGGTAAGACAAAAGCACAAGTCAGAAGCGGCATCTGATGGCAGGGCTGAACAGAAATGAATCAGTATTTGGAAACATATTTTAGCGTACAGGTTAGCAATACTATGGGCCACCATGTTGAAAATGGACAGGGACTCACATGCACTGACATGAACACACTGCTGTACTGGTTGGGCATCACAGTGGTTCAGTGGTTCACACTATTGCCTCACAGCAAGAAGGTCCTGGGTTTGATTCCTGCCTGGGTCAGGACCTTTCTGTTTTAAAAGTTTCCATGCTCTCCTTGTACTTGCGTGGGTTTCCTCCGGGTGCTCTGGTTTTCTCCACCATCAAAAAAAAAATGCATATTAGGTTAATCTTCTGGTCAGTGCCCTTCACCAAGGACTGGCCAGTTCAGATCCGGAGTTGGTCCGTGGGCGCCGTATGATGGCTGCCCACTGCTCCTCAGGGATGGGTTAAATGCGGAGTGCAAGTTTCAGTGTGTTGTACATCATATGGTAGCATGTGATGAATAAAGATTCTTCTCCTGCCTTTGCTTCTCCTTTCCTTGTGTTCTCTGTTCTCGTGCATGTTCTCGTCGGCGACTTTGCGACATCACACATTTGCATAATTTTACGCCTGGCAGCTAGTTTTCTGAGTACAAATTGTAGGGGGTGTTGTTAGGGTTCAGGCGTGTGTGAGCTGACCAATCAGATGAGACTTGGTAATCAGGAGTGGGGGCTTTAAAGAGACAGGAGCTAAAGCAGTGCGTTTCAGGCAAACCAAACCACACCATTCAAATTATACTTAAAATATTCATATAATGT
>OMLP01005377.1:4219-16387 GCA_900302685.1 Spondyliosoma cantharus | reverse complement strand
TTTGTTGCGACATAATGACCATTGTGTAAAAAAAAAAAAAAAAAAAAAAAAAAGCATGACAAATTGGATCTGACTCTGAATTGGATCGCACACATGCGCGCACACACAAACACACGCACACACACACACACACACTCTAAATAAGGAAATAAATACTGTATAACCAGGATTTAAAATAACTTCCTTCGAGGGGGTTTGGGGTGGTAAAGAAACAAAGAGTCCCCTGAGTTTTTCTCCCTCTTTGTCTGTCGGTGCCTGCACCGCCCTGGCGCTAATCAAAATTGACAGGTCCTGCTTTTCGCAAATCCCTCCATTCAAGCATGCATTTTCATCTCCACATTAGCTCCATTGTAGACCCCATCGAATCAAATAAATAAACATTAACCACCGCTCCGAACAGATACGGACGGGAGACGTAATGAGACAAAACACTGAGATCGTAACATCTCCCTCCCTGGAGACTGATATGAAATTGAACACGATTAATAAAAGGCTTCCAATTAATCGTCGCCTTCTTTTGTTCAGAGCGGAGTTGAAACCTAGGCTGATGCGATAAAAGAGGAAACAAAAGATACAGAAGACAAAGAGCTCTCTCATTGAGAAGGAAGATGTAATCATTATTTTTGAAAGACAGAGCCAGTTTAATTTAGTGTTATATGTATGTTTTTTCTCACTAATCTGTTAGGTGTTAGGTATATATCCTCAGTCAATCTCAACACGTTTTTTCATTGCTTCTAACACATTGGTGATTATTTACAACAAAGGGGAGTCCTTTGAGACAAAATACATATTTTCCATGCATATATTAAGCCTTGAATTGATGTGATGTTTCTGTGTTAGTTGATCTGGAAACCAGTGAGAATTAATCAATATACCATATCACTTCAACAAAACCACAGATTTCTTTGTAAAGCATGCAGTGGAACTTACTGCTTTTTCCACAATGCTTTGGGAATGCAAACAGGAAGTATAATGTTAAAATGAGGTGGCTAAACCTTGAGCCCAGAACATTTTCACAACGAAACTCATGCAGTATTAGCGGTTAGCACTTCCTGTTTGCGCTGTAACCATATAACTATTTCTTGTTTTATTTTGATAGGTTACTGAAGAAAAGCTATCTTTAATGTTATCTACATTCTCATAGGGAAAAAAAGGCAGGGCGCTGCATAAAACATACATATAACGTGACAATCTGCTCATCATTTTAACAGTAAGTTCAGTCGAAAACTTGTCAACAACAATGTTTTACCTCATCAAATTCATTAATTTCTGCAAACATGTGCTTTTTCTATATCTGATGCCAGCAACATATTTCAAACAAGTGGTACAGGGGCAACAAAATATTCAAAAAGTTGTGCTAAGCTAAAACGAAACCCACCTGTTCATTCCACAGTTCAGCAGGTTAATTGGTAACAGGTGATTGCACCATGATTGGGTATAAAAGGGGCATCCTCAAGAAGGGTCTGTCAATCACAAGCAAGGGTTGAAGTCCACTAGTATGAAACACATGATTGTATAAAGGACACTACTCTGTGGGCTTGGGAACTCTCAAGAAATGACTGCCTATCGCATCAATCAGGCGCAAAGGATTAACTTGCTCGATTGGTTTGATTGATTCCTGCTAAACCAAAAAAAAACAAGCAGTTTCAGCACTGTTTGTTCCTCGTTTATCTTCAGAGCTCTCCTTTTTCAACAAACTCACTTTTATACCCCTATATACCTTTGTAGAGCAGTACTGAACCACACAACATTTATTTCCTTCCTTTCTTTTTTTTTCCAGGCCCCAGTAAACTAATACTAAACACTCCGCTTGTGCTGCTGAGGCTCATCAAAAGCCCGGTCACATAACTTCTGGTTATCTCCCCCCAGGCTCCCCGGCCAGACACAAGAGAATAAACTGTGTGCTGAATAACAATACATAAAGAGTTAATGGTGTTCAGATGCCGGTCTCCCCCCTTGTCTCACTACACCTCAAACCCACCACTTGGATGAGATGCCACCTGGCGGTTTCCAGGTCACGATATTGTGAAGGATTCGCGTTCTTTGGCTGGAACAGATGACGTAACTACAAAAAGGAGACTGAACCTGTCTGTCATTTCTCAAATCACTCGTTGGTTTTGCAATTTGTCCTACGTTCTCGGCGCGGCCCATGTGTCTGAACCGCAAACAACACACGTGCGCTTAATGAAATGCAGAGCGTTCATTAACATTTTTCTTCCCTCAGCCAAATCACGTAGTAACTCCAGTAAAGTCGTAACCTATGTTTTTTTTTTAACTAAGAAAGTCCATCTGTCGAACACAAGATGTGTTCCATTTGGTTTACACTCTCCGTGAACTTGTGGCATAGTGAGAGGTCCTTGTGTGGGTTGGGAAGGCAGACGCACAGACACTCAGCAGATGGACCCCACTTCAGTGCGGCGACAGGGTGACTGGTGGGGGAAATGGGAGGTCCAGCAGGCTCGAAGACCCCACAAGTCTCTGGCACGGGCCGACCAATCGCACGTACACAGCCCGCGCTCCACTCCCGATCCCTTGTCTCGGTGACAAAAGTGAGAAACTTCACACTCAATCTCAGCGGATGCGGGACAGGTGGTGAGGAGGATGGAGGGAGGTGAGAAGAGAAGGAAGGAAGAAAAAGAAAGAGGCAAGAGGAGCAGGAGCAGCTGAAGCGAAAAGAGACGCTTGCATACAAAAATCGCCTTGGCAGAGATAAAAAGTTGGCTGCGCGCGCAACTGTTTTCTGGCCTAACGACGGTTTTTGGCTGATAGACATTCTGGCAGAGGCTCAACTCGCTCCCCGAAGGTGACAGCAGACGCTCAAGCCAGGTGGAGCGGTGACATTGGTGTCAGACGTCCCACTTGGAATTCAAGTTAGGGAGGGAAATTCTGTATGTCATTCTCTCGCTGGCTGACTGACAATTTAAACAGCACATTCTTCAGGTCTAAGTGACTGTTACCTGTTGGACTGTTGAGTTGTTGAAATTAGAGGGCCCATTTTTCACGGCACTTACCTCGGGAGGCACTTCAGACCTCGCCAGGCAATATGCAAGTAAGATTCTATAGTCCAAGTAATTTGAAAAAGTATAATCGACTAGATAAAGACTGACTGAGGGTGTGTAAAAGCGAATAAGCAAGTGAGTAGAGAGGTTTAAACGGATAGCAAAAAGAAAATGGATTAACAGAGAACTCAGTAGCTAAAAGTTAATTTGCTAAAAGTGGATGAATGGAATTGAAATTTTTTAAGGGAAATTATTTGCTTTATGGTTCTAGGATAGTAAGGCTACTTACAAATGTGGGATTATTTTTGATTTAAGACAATATACATGAAACTGATTTGGCTTGGAGTAGATTGCTAAAAGTAATGGATATTACATATATTACATATTTCGATTATGTATTCGAATGTATTCGAATAAATTGCGTGTCATTCGAAATTCATTCGAACTTGATTTTTTGAAAAAGTGACAGCCCTATAGAATAGTGAGCCAAAAGTAATTAAACATATAACAGAATAGATTGCTTATTAGCCTACTGGAAATACTGTTGAAATAGTTAGCTAAAAGTAATGGAGAATTGAAATAGGCTACCTACCTATGGATAATTTTGAAATGGTTAGCAAAAAGTAGGTAGATCATGATTGGAATAGAAGCTAAAAGTAGACAAATTAATTAATGGCGTGAATGCATAAGTGAACTGATAAATGGTTTATAAAGATAGCTTAAATATGTTAAAATAGTCATCTAAAAGTCTATAAAACTGTATAAACTGTTGATTATTTTGCTGTAAGTAATAGATAAATGATTGGAAAAATAGCTCAGTAGTCTAAAGGAGATATAGTCAAAACAGTTAGGTAAAAAATATTGGATCATTGAGATAAGCTAGTTAGCTAAAATGTATAGATAAACTGTTGAAATAGTTAGCATAAGTAGGTAGAAAAGGATTGGACTAGTTAGCCTAGCTAAAAGTAGTCTAATGTATGAATAGTTGGAAAAGGCAAGTCACAGATAAATTATTAAAACCATGGCTAAAAGATATTAAAATACTTTGTTTAAAGTAGTAGATAAACTGTTGAATAGTTGGTTAAAAGTAAAAGATAAGTGATTGACGTAGATAGCTAAGTAGCCTAATGTAAATACAGTTGAAATAGTTAACAAATAAACAAATAATGCATTATTGAGTTAGGCTAGTTAGCTAAAATTAATGGTAATATAAATCAAAGTAATGGATAAACAGTTGAAATGTTAGGGTATAGCTAAAAATTATTAGTAGCATAAGTGGTTGGAAGATAAATGTAACTGGAAAAGTTAGCTAGAAATAATAATGGATCAAAAGTTGAAATATGCCAAGCTACATTGAACAGTTGAAATAATAAAAAATGTTTGAAACATCTAGCTTCTGCTACTCGAAGTAGCATGTGTAGGCCTACCAATGCAAACTTTACCAAACCAGTTGTATAAAATCAGCATTGCTTTGCTGTCTTTAAAACCAGTGTTAACATAACTTCAAGATTAAAGATAATTGAACTGAACACACCGGCCCTCAGAGGCCTGTAGCCTACATTAGAAAACAGGTGGAATCCTTGCTCCGCTCCACGTTTAATGGCTGCTGTGAGCTGTTTTTCTAACCATGAATACGATTTCCAATGAATATGTTCTTGATTATCAGACGTAATCTGTGGATATGTTGAGTGATGTAAGAGGATGAATATTTCAGAGGGCCTGCAGGCATTTACACATTCCAACCATTAATCTGCGGTCGTGATTTGCCTTCCCTTTCCCTCAATCAAACGGGCTGCATTTCACACTCGCTTTTTTTTCTCATCGGGGAGATGACACAACAGGGTAATTCACCTTATCTCCGGCCAGGGTTTCTAAAAAATCCAATAAACACATTTCCACATTGCCTTTTGAAGATGGGATTCCCTGTTGAGCACAGCCAGGAATGGGCTTTGTGCGGCGTGCAACGGCCTAACAATGGCGAACACAATTGAGCCGCAATGGACAAATTTGGAGGACTGGTTGAAGCCGCGGGCATCAAAGGCAGAGCATCTGCTGATCACACCTCTTACGAACAACCTTTTACCATCTTCCCACATTGATATCGCATTTGGCTGCACGCTGAGTAACCCTTTGTTGCCACTGCTCTTACTACTAAAATAATAGAGCAATGGAGAGAGTTTGCTTCGGCTGCTAACAGGTGCTCCGGACCCCTTCCACCAACTATCAGTGCCATTACCACCACCAGCCCAAGGTGAAACCCTGATAATTGGTCATATGGGATGGGGGCTGATTTTGCTCTGGCAAAGCCACACGGCGTGTCGCGGAGCAGGCCAATGACGAAGCCTCTGCCATCTGCCCCGCTTTTCTTTTTTTTTTCTCCCCACTCTTCAACACATTTCCACCAAGATTTTCATCACCTCTAATTTGTGACATACTATTTTAGTGTCTCCGTGTAGTGTCAGCGCGCGAAATGGCAAGTGAACTAATCACCCACTGATTGCAAAAGCAACTTTTAGTACCAAGGACCGCTTGTGTGATTTATTAAATGATTGGGAATGAATGCTGCTTCTTTGATTTACTTTGGGGGTAGTTGTGAGGCGCTTCAGTGGCGTTCCTGTTTGCTTGTTTAGTGTTCCTCCCAGGTTTCCTCCCTGCCATGCTTTGTTCTGTGAGTTATGGGGATCAACAGGCTACCATATGGACAGTAAATGTGGTTTCTGTCACCACAAAACTCTTTTACACTTTACTAGCGCTTTGCTTTCTTAATCATGAGCGCCATTATCATTATCGTTGATGTAGCATTTTGTTTTGGTCGTTAGACTCAGGGCTCTGCATGATTAAAAATAAAATATATGGCACGGTGCAATGTGCGGCGTCTGTTGTGCCTGCCGAACCAGCAGTTCTGCTTGCATTGTTATTGCTCTCATCAAACCCTACAAATGTATATTTCCGACATTATGCCTCCGCTGCAAGATCGCGGTCGCATGGCAGTTTTATCATCCGGTTGGTGAAGCCGCGTATGAATATTTTATAATCGTAAAGTCAACAGTGTTTGTGAGCAGCCTCGTAGAAAGTTGCAGAAACAGTGATGCTGCCGGTGTTGTCATTTGATGATCAATCAGGCCCAAAAGGTTCGGTTGATGGGCTGATCTGCCCTGCTACCACAGCTGAACACCCAGCAGGTAGCCTGTAACACTACACTGCAGTCATGTGTCACCTGTTCTCCGTTTTGCCTTGAGCGCCAATCCGCTTTGTTTGGGTATTTGCATCAAACCCCTGTTTCCTTTTTATTCTTTTCCCTTCCCCCCCGGTCCTCACAGTTCATGTGAAGGCTTCATTGTGGCGGGCCAGGGGAACTTTGAGCTCCATAAAGCCTCGCGACGACTAAATTAAAATATCAAACTCAAACAGAGCAGGCCAATGTGACAGGATTATGGCACTGAAAGTCCACTCGCGGATGAAGGGATTGAGCACTGAAAATAGGACAGGGGAGAAATCCGACCATTCTCTTGGCAGAGGCGCCTTACCGCACGAAAAAAAAAAAAAAAGGAGGTTCGAATAAAAATAGCAGCCTCTCTAGCGGCGCCTTAAATCGGCAGCCTCTCCACACATTCGAATGAAAACATGTAAAATGCAGCAGCACTTCCTTTACACCACATTAGTTAATTGGTTGAGATAAGATGTCAGCACAGTGTGCGGCGCAATCATTGTCTCCCTAAATGGTTGAGCCTCTCACATTCACGACAATTATTGACAATAAGGAAAGTTAAATTCATGGAGGCAGCGCTAATGAGGTGTCATCGCCAACCCTGAGCCGCTGTGGAAACAACTTTGGGCACGACAGTGAGGCCGACGCCTCAGCATGCACTCTTATTTTCTCTCACACTTGAAACCAGTAGGTACGGGACCCACATGAAGCAAGGACACGGAGTTTCAACAGATCGGCCAAGTTCACAACGCCTCGGCGCTCTCTGCCTCTCCTTCAGCATGCGGCGCACGCCCTTAATATTTCCGCATTTATCAACGGAGACCACTCTCCCCGGGAAAGAAAAGAGAATATGCAAACGACCCCTGACAGAAGGCATTTGATATGCTAAAGCCTCCTGATAAATGGTATTAACTTGGCCGTGTGCTTTCCAGCATGTGAACCAAAAAAAAGAGGGATTCCAGAGAACAACAATATTCAGTAATGGAGAGAAAAAGGTCCAGACATATGCGTGGGAATTTGTACAAGGCCAAATGCAACACAGAAAAATCCTCGAAAACCCCCATGATATCAGCACTAGATAGCTGGAGTGAGGAACCGCTCCACCACAGTGTGCATACGAATGTAAAATTACATTTCCCCAGACTGTAGTGCGCAGAGCCAGCAGAGCATGTTCTAACCACACTTACACGTTTCCTACAAAGGCCCTTCGGATTCTCATATTTATGGCCTAACCATGTGTTAGGGGGGAGTTAATGAAGGGAAGACGGGATCTGAGAAAGACTTGTGTGCAATCTAATACACACCAAAAAGCTTTGCCTCGAGTTAAATTAGGTTGTAGCTCAGCTGAGAGCACCATTTTGTCACCTTTTGTTCTCACCAGAAATTGGGTGCCCTCTCTGATCTCCAATGTTCCGCGCCCTCCGTGCCCCCACCGCTCCTATCCGATTTTCCTGTCAATAGAAAATTACCATCCAACACTTGCTTCTTTTGTCTGATTTAAGCGGAGGTCGAAAAGCTGGGGCAATTGATCCGGGGGCATATATCAATAGCACAACCTCGGGACACTCAGCACTTTTCGGGGAAAGGAGGCTGCGTTTCCGTTTCAGTGTGTGGGCTTGAAAGCCGATAGGGGGGCATTCGGATCCCGGTTCTTCGTCCGCCGCTGTTAAGTCAATGCACAAGAACATGTATCAGTTTTACATCCATGTCTTAAGAGACAACGCACATTGCTGCATGTGCAATAGCCGGAAATTTTGATCTGAAGATCAATCTCTCCCCCTCTGCTGATCAAGGTGGTCCGTGAAAGGGAGATGCAAGGCCACACAATGACCAACCTGCCCAGTGGAGCTCAGTCTGCGTATGAACCTGTGTTAATGCCACGCAAAGTCAACGGTCAGAATGTCTGCTTGTGGACAGCTAGAACATTCTTCAAACTTATGTTATATAAGCTGATTCAACTTGTTTAAACATAATCTCTGCACATGTGAATAAGAATTTAAAGGGCCACTATGTCGTTTCAAAGGAAGGAATTGTTATCAGACGATGAAGATCTTTGTTGACAGATTTATTTATGTCCAAACAATCTAATAAATAAACAAACAAACACACAAACTCTTTGTTTTCACAATTGAATAAACAAACCGACCTTAAAGGACAACAACGTTTCATACTACTTCACTTTGTTTTTATGTGGCGAACCCTGCCACCCTTCTAGCTACCAACAGTGTTTTGGGGACCTTATTTTCCCCTGAGAACAGCTCGTTTATTCAGTTATGGAAAAGATAAATATGTCTGAGTTTTACCTGATTACCTGATTAATATTGGAAATATTTAAATTATTTTGGGATTTCCTCAACAAAAATACATAGTGCTCCTTTAATTATTTGTCTTGCATCCTGCTTCACATCCAAAATACATCATTTAACCAAAAAATGTAAGATATTAAAGACAAATCTCAGACATAATGAGTAGGTAAGTGATCAATTTAAAGGATACGTTCACCCAAAAATGAAAATTCAGTCATCTACTCAGATGTGGCTTGCAACTTCGACGTGCTGTCAAGTTCAAACTGGGTGCAAGCTAATGCTTCCAGCTTCAAAGTTAAAGTGAAGATTTTGGCATAAAAAGGGTGAACATTTCCATCAGCAGGTTAGGAGAACGCTACAACACTGTTCTGCTGAATGAATATTCATTTTTTAAGGAGAGACACCGCGGGGAAACTTCCACTATGAAACTTCGGTCGAACCCCGGTGGATTACTTATATTAGGATCATTTATTTTCTGTATAACATTACATTAGGTTATTTGAAAATGTTATGCTTAAATATGCAAAGGAGGTTTTATCAAATTAAACTAGAGAAGCTCTTCAGAACTTGCGGTCGTGCTCGAGCTGACTGCTGAAAAAGCCGGCGGCAAATGTGCACATGCTGGCTGAAAAAACTTTGAACAATGGCAAGAGTCAATGAAAAATGTGGAAAAGATTACAGTTCGTTTAAAAGCTGACGCCAAATGTGCATTGCTAGTAAAAATATGCCTTCACCATTTACAACCTATTAGCATTAGACTTTTTTTTAACTAGTCTGAGAGTAGACACTATGAAAGCAAAACAGCTTAATATTTTTTTTTGTTCATCGATCAGTGCATGAAAGAATTATGTTTTCACTGGTAGTGTCTCCCCTTAACCGCTCATATTCACATTCCCAGGTACACCAAGCCTGTACACTTTGACAGATTGAGGAACAAATGAGTTCCGCAGTCTGTTCATTCTCGCCTGTGGGATCGTCTGTTTGATGGCAAAAGCTGATATTCATTGAATAAAATATGAGTGGGGGGGCAGCCTTATGCAATATCAACCAGCCGGAGACAACATTCCTTAATAGAAACGCAGTTTGAAAACATGACTCGAGCGTTTGACCCTCGACGGTTGAGCAGGCGCGTCGGTACGTCTAACCGGCATGGAATCTGTCTGACTGAGGTTATCCAGTCCCGCGACCTTCCTTTGATTAAAAATGTTGAAAAGCGCTCCTCGCCAGCTTAACAGCAACATCAATTCTATCTGACTGCATAGGTTAATTCACAATGTCTTGACGTGCTCATGACGCTATTAGCTTGTGAAACGAGAGGGAGAATATGGAGTGACTATTAGTGATCTTGTTATAGTCTTTTATCACTGTTTATTATCCTCGGCTGTTTTTATCTGTGAAGTAGAGGCAGCGTAGTTATCCATGAGGATTTTAAAGCTTGAAGGGCCCCAGCTGTGGCAGCTGAACCCCAGCTGATTCAGCCTTGAACACGAGTATGACTGGTCACCTGTGTACCTGCCCAGAGCCTCAGGCTAGGGGTCCACTTGAGTGATCTGGCGCACCGCTGGGGGTCACAGATCACAGAATCTGTGTTTTCTTTCCGGCACGCTGGTGGTTAAGATAGCGCAGCCAGCCCCAGCCTGGCAGTGGCGCGGTGGGCATGAGGGGGTTGTCCCCCCGTGTGCTTTAGGAGCCAGTAGCCTCGTTAATTCCACCACCCGCTGGGTGAGTCTGTACCGTCACAGCCAGGAATGTGGCCCCCTTTAAATTTTATATCTTTATTTACACATTCAGGCTTACAATCTACAGCTGGGCAGCTTATCTTGTATTAAAAACTGATGTCTGGAAAAGTGACTATTCGTATTTCTGAGCTGAAGTGAGCTCATGATTGTTTTCCATTTGAAAAATTAAAGGGAATTAAAAAGCAGATGATTTAAAACTTAAAGTTTAATTAAATAATGTCTGCAGCTACTGAAACACGACCGCAATTTTGTTACCTTGATTTGAAACTCACTGATAGACTACATCCACATGCAGTACAATGGCAACACCATTATAAAGGGGCAGTTCACACCAAAATAGAAAAACAAATTTTATACAGCTTACCTGTATTGCTTTTTTATCCATCTAGATTGGTTTCACGTGAGGATGTTACTTTTGGAGCTATGGGCCATAGAGATGTCTACCTTCGCTATAATATAATGTAACTGGATGGCGCTCGGCTTCTAGTGCTCAAAGAGCCAAAATAAAACTCAACAGCAGTTTCTCTTTCCAGAAATTGTGACCCGGTTACTCAAAACAATCCGCAGACTTTGTTGTGAGCAGTTTCATGTAAGAACTAGTTGGCTAGCTAACCTGGCTAAAGCTAATGTAGCTAGCTAATGTTACAGCTCAGTCCAGGAGGACGCCATTATCGTTTGGTTCGACCATCATAGCTCCTAATTAAAAAACGCTGTAGATTATCTTCCGTTAGTGGAGAGAGACATTGCTGTTGAGTTTTGATTTTTGGCACTTTTGACCTGGGGGGGTGCAATTGCCCGTTGGAAAAAAAAAAACAAAAAAAAAAACACAGTGAAAGTACCCTCTTAGATGCCCCTATGATGGTGGTTTTTCAGTGGACAAAATGTGATGAAGTGCCCTCTCTTCGCTACAAATATAAGGTGACTTTCACGCTGGTGCCCGTTTAATTCTTCCACCCTTGCCCCTTAAACATCCTGAGTGCGCCCCTGGCCTTGCGCTTCATCCAACCAGAAGATTTGCCATCTGTCAGGCCTTGCCCCTGTTTCTTCGCCGACACAAAAGAAAAAAGAATAGCCAAAACCCTCATGATAAACAAAAACATGGACTATGGACATGGATTAAAGAGTACAACCTTTCAGAACAAGAGAAATCACAAATAGCTGTCAGATACTGAACTCAAATCGAAACAGCGTCGCACAACACACTTGATTCGAGGAGGCACATTTTGTAATCCACTTATTGTTTTCTGAAGATGTTTAAAGTTCATCGGTCATTATTAGCTTTACAGAGCGGGAGATAACCGCCGTAATAATGACAGAAATCCCCGATGGGATCTATAAATTACAAAAGACATAATCGCCCCTTTATTTTGGTAATTTGCCTTATGTCATAAAAAAAAAAAAAAAAAGGACCAAATAAATGAACACCCAGTTTCCTTAAGCACTCCGGCAGCATTAAGCAGGACCCACTCGCATCAGCACAAGTGCACGCTCACACTCTCACACACCCGCGCACACATTTACTTTCCTCAAGGGCATGAACAATAGCACACAGGAGAGAGGGGTGTGAGGAGCGCTGTGGCATATTGCTGGGACTAATTTACCAGCGGCTAGGGGAAGTGCTGAGTGGACACAGCTCGGCGGCTGATGCGGGGCCAGGGCTGGGGCCCCTTGGCGACAGACAGACACTGCCGAGGAGCTGAGGCAGCGGAAAAAAAGTCCACCACACAAACACTAAAACACACATTCACACATACTCCCCTTTTGCTTTCACACTCTTGTCTTTCCCTTCCTCATCAAGGAAAGGCAGGTGCCTGTCAAGGATATGCCACCCCCGGGTGCCAGCTGCAGCTCCTGTCGATTGCACGTGTGTGTTTCTTAAGTTTTTTTGTTGTGTTTTTTTTTTTTTTTTTTTTTCT
>OMLP01005373.1:2539-12697 GCA_900302685.1 Spondyliosoma cantharus | reverse complement strand
GGCCGGGGGGGTCGGGGGGGCTGGGTAGCATCTGGGCGGCAGATATGTGTGTAGTCATGTAAAAGAGGTTGCGGTAACAGTGCACGTCTTGGGGGAAGAGAGGAATCAAAAGATCTGTTTTGAAGCCAGTGCTCTTTGTGACCTGCCTGGTAGAGAAACGCTCGATTCGGAGCGGGGCGAAATGCAAATGACACATAATCATAATACATTTGTATAAAAAAAAACAAAAAAAAAACTGCATCTGCGGAAGGTCAAACGTGAGTGCTCACATTTTACGCCGAAACATTTAACATTGTATTTACAAGATGAAGAAGCCAGATAAACTCGGTGACCCCCGCGCACTCACCATGCGGCTGAAGGGGGCCCACACAGAAACAGGGGCTCCAGACTAATGACTTCGCCTTATCTATGGGAGGTGTCGGAGGAGGTGTGGCAACAGAAGGGCCGGTTATCTTAAGTGACCTTTTAATACCCTCGGCCCCTTCACAATACCTCCACTGACGGGCGTTCAAAGTGGACACATGGGCAATATACGGAGCAGAAGTGTGCCTCGGAAGGAGACAAAAGGAACCACCTGTATGCTAATGCACTGTGGGGCTTTCAGAGAGCGCGGCGCTCCAGAAGCAGAGGGATGAAGTGTGCCGATCCTTTGGAGAAAGGCCCGGGGCAATAAAAAACGGAAGCAGAGGCCCAAAAAAATTGATTTTGAGCCCTCTTTTTTCTCTCTCTTCTCCCTCATTTAATGAGTAGAAAGGGAAGAAACAAGACAAATCTGAAGTGTGACACTTTATGGGGGAGAGGGTGCTGTAAAATTGATTTTCTCCTTCTTTAAGGCGGCAAAGGAGAGAGACAATAAGAGCAACGCGGATGAGTAACTATAGGATGGCAGTGAGGAGAGAAGAAAAGGGCACGGGCAGTAAAATTCATTTCCAATCTTTGTGTTAAGTAATGAGAAAGAGGGAGAGTGCCGGAGTGTGCCACTTCAGATGGGGAGGCGGGGGAGCTGTGTGAGGGCGACAGATACGACCAAAGGCTGTAAAATTCATTTTCCCTTCCTCTCTTTAAGTAATAGGAGAGCAGAAGTCGCAGAGGGTCCGCGCGGTGCCTTTGTCAATAAGCAGAGGGAGGGAAAATGGGGCAATAAAATTCATTTCCACACTCAAGTTTTTTCTGTATTTTCTTAAGAAACAGAGGTCTGAGCGGCGGAGTGTGCCGCGGCAGAGGGACGGCTGTTCATATGGAAAAAACGGAGGCGAGGTCAGAGGCTGTAAAAGTCTATCTCTGGGGGGGGGGTGGTTCGCATGAGCCTCTTTGAATGGAGGGTGGAGTAATTGCTATTAAGCAGATTTCCCTCACATGGCACAGTTGCACACAGACAGAAGCGATTCCGACCACGCAGAGGCCCTGGACCACATGCGCACACTATTTGTCCATTCATAAACAAGACTTATGTAAACACATCCTCGGCGTGCACACGGGCACACGCTCGTGTCAGATGGATTTACCGCTATCTCTCCGCTCCTCCAGACTTTGGAGCGGCGGCTTTTTTTTTCTTCTCTCTCCACGATATCTTGTTTCAGCCGAAAAAGCCCTCGAGCCATCTATTTACCGCACCGTCTCTCGCCGTGTATACATCCAGACCTCTGCACTGCGTGTTTTTTCACACCATCTACTGCTGTGTTTCAGCTCGCGGCACCCCGAACTATCTCCAATTACATAACGATCTATCGGTGCATGTTCCTTTTTTTTTAGTTGTTGTTGTTGCTGCTTTCACACCATCAGCAGAGCAAATTACAAACGGCAACTTCGGGGGGGTGGTGTTTGGAGAGTTGCATCAATACCACCTTCGCATCTGTCAGCACACTGTATATCCGTTGAGCGGACGAGTATGTAAAGAATAAGCTCCTGTTAGCGATTGGTGTCACTTGCTGTTGCTGTCGGCGACGGTCGGGATGGCACTATTCTGGGCCATGTCCCTTCCCTCCCTCCACGCTCCCCGGGGCCCATCATTACTGGGAAGGTTCTGGGCACTTTGGACAGATCGCTGCTCTTCGGGGGGGGGGAGGTCGTGCGTGTCACTTTCGTTTAAACATATTTCGGGGGGTAATGAGCAGAACACGGATGGCCTCGGCTTCCGTGGGACTGACGGCTCGAGCGCACGCTGTTCCCTCTCAAATCTGTTCGTGTTGACTCGTCTCTGGGATCAGGTGCGCGAAGCCGAGTGCTTCCTCCAAAGAAAACATGGCTCTGCGCACCTTGTCATTACTATTCCGGCTGTATTTCCTCTGGAGGAAGGTGCTCAGCTGGACCCCTTCCGAGATTGTCAGAGCTTTTCCATGTTTAAGCGCAATCTAGGTTTGTTGACCGAGCGGCATGATTTTCGGTTTCTGCTTTTCACTCGCAGTCTTGTTGCGCAGTTGTAATGATGTAATTGTGCTTTGGTGCTGGCGCTGTAATTGTGAGCAGGTTAAGCCTTCTATACACCGCCAGGCTGTTGTGTTGTTGTGTCAAGGAAAAAAAGGCAAGGGGATGGTAAACAGAGCCTCTGGGTGGTCCCCCTTTCTCTGGACTCCCCGGACACACTGTAAAGTCTGCTGACAGCAGAAGAGCTCTTTCCTTTCAGCACAACCTGCGTCGCTGCTCTCCTCGCCTTTCTGTTCCGTCGCTTGTTTGTGGCTGCTGGAGAGTCTATGGAGCTGCCCTCATACATATTGAAGGGGCTTTTGAGGAATCCACCAGTGTGCGGCTTTTTCATCCGACCTACCCTCCTCTCCCTATTTACATTTGAGTGTCAATCTCTCCCTCTTTTTCCTCTCTCCGTCTGTCTGTATCTCTCTTTAAAAAAAAAAAAGAAGCACTTTTGCATTCCACTATTCAGCTTCTGCTTTTGCTCTCGCTCTCTTCCACCTGCCCACTCCTCTTTCTCACACCACTTAGCTCCAAATTTTTTCTCTTCCTACATCTTTTTTTTTTTCTTCTGGTAGCTTTTGTTTTGTAGATTAAAACTCTGTGCCTGGATCTCTCGACGTCTCTCCACTCAAAAGGGGCACTGTGTTGTTTCGGAGAAGAAAATTCAAACCGCTTTAATATTTATGATATCAAATGAGGTAGTAATACGAACTTTTTTTTTCCATAACTGAGCTGTTCTCAGAGGAAAACAAGGCCTCCAGAGCACTGTGTGATGCTAGAGAGGTGGCAGGGTCCGCCAGATATAGACAAAGTACAGCGGTATGACATTGTGCTGTCCTTTAAAGGTGCAATATGGAAGTGTTTTAAGAGGAGAGAATTCAAAAATGGAATAAATCGTCAACAGAATGACAAAATAACAGCTTTGACTTTACGTATTGTGTTGCAGAGTTATCTATTGAAGTAAGCGTGCTAACCAGCTAGCCCCACCTTGTCCCTGTCCAACATTTTCCGTCCCCCCCAACCTCTCCTTTGGTTTTTAGTTCGGGTGCCCATTTCAGAAGTGCTGGAAAGGGCATTGGTGCTCCAAGCTCCAACTCTGGGCAGACTCGAGTCAGACAGCCTCTAGCTTCACAGCTAACTAAGCTAACTTGGCTAACGGCAGCTACATTTGGCAACAATTAGCGGTTCATCCGTTGAAACGCTGCCCCTATTTGTTTGGAGTATAAATTTGATAGGCACAGAATTTTTATATATTGTACCTTTAAGGTCGTTAAGGGAGTTTGTTTATTTAGTTTGTTTAGTTTGTCTATAAAAATCAGTCAGTTTCTCCTATGGTCAAGCTTTTTTTCTCCAAAACATACACGCCGCACCTTTAACTCCTCTCCAACTCCTGATATTTCATTTCAGTATATCTCACTGTCTTGCTTGAAAAGTAGACATTTTATTCATCTCTCTCTCTCTGATCCCTCCAGCTATTTTTTCTGAGACCGTCTCCCCTCTGCTTCAAATTTCCTGCAGTAAATACAGCAATAATCTCTTCTCCTCACTTCCTTTTTATTATTATTTTGTTCCATCTCTCCCATCTTTGTGTTTGCATGCTACGCCTCATCTGTACATCTTATTACATCGTGTGCCTCTTCCTCTCTCTCCCTCTGTCCCTGTTTGTTTCCCGTCTATTTCCATCGCTCTCACTCTCCTGTCGGCCCCCTCTTCTTCACTTGGCGTCCGTCCCGCCTTCCCTTCCTCCGTCCTCTACTCTTGCGCTGACTTTCGCCTCGCATGCATTTATGTTTACACCCTCATTTCAAACCTCCTCGTTAGTGGAACTTCCTGTAGATTTCTGTCTCACATGTAGACATTTTTTTTCACTCTGCTTGAGTCTGCGAGGGATGGACGACTCCCTCCTAACCAAAAATGACGCCGCATTTCCCTCAGCTACAGCACTGCGTTGCTCATTTGTTTGTCAGTGAGTCACCTGCAATACCTCAAACACCGCTTACTAGATTTTGACGGTCTAAAAGGAAATGATGCATCGGCCCGCTCAAATTTCAATTTTGCCCAAGGGATGGAGCCATAATTACAAGCTGGAATAGGTAACATGATGGCTAATTACTGGCCCAAAGGTTTCCCTGCATCATTTATCAGCGAAAACATGTTTATTGTCGCCTTATGCTATATCCCCCATCTTTCTCCTTTTTTGCATATTGTCCTTCTTAAATACGTCTTTTTTAAGCTCCTCACTCTCATCCCGCACGCCTCCTCACTTTTTTTGCTTTCATTCTTGGTCTTACACTCTCGTTATCTAACACTGTGTTTGCATTTCTCCTCAATCCTCCTCCTCCTCATCCGCCTCCTTCTCAGCTGCTCTTTGTCTCTCAGTTTGGCTTATACGCTGGGTATGCAGGCGCACATATTTGTGTGTCTGTGTGTGTGGGAGCGTCTGAGTTTGTGCGCGCACTCCCCTGAATGTCTAAGCGCGGCGACTGCGAGCGCGTCGCCAAGGCCAATCGCTATCAAGATGTGATCTTAATAGCGTCACCTGACCCTCGATCTCTACAGCTGACACACTGATCGTCGGACACACATAATCAACCACCTCTTTGTTTACCCCCGATTAATTAACCACGGCTAATTAAGAGCTGGCACTTACCACTTCATCTCCTTTGCCGCAGCGATAGGGTTACTCGCTGATTACCTTTGTTTTGCTTTAGAATTGCTCCACCTAATCATTAACTTTGCTTTGGCCCTCAGGAGAAAGAGTCAAAGGGAAAATCAACATTTGTGCCAGAGTAGGCGAAAAACAAGACCAAGAACAAACTTGTTCTGCGCAGGCAAACTACTGAGAGAAGGACAGTTATCAATCTGCTCAGAGTCTTTTTTCATAAGCAGTAAACCTGTGCAATGCTAATTACAGGAAACACTTCACTTGCATTGTTTGCGAAAAGAAAGAGCTCATTGGTCCGGGGGACAGCTCCTGCAGGGGAGCGGCATTGACTAACAATGGAGGACACAGACCGGGGAGGCCAATGAAACGAGGCGCACACTGGACCAAGCACCGCGGTTCACACCAGCACAGCTCCCTTATGTAAATAGACGGTGGGGTGTTGTTTGTGGATGGAAACGCGATGACAGTCTGTCATTAAACCGCTCATTTGTATTCACGGCGGAGGGGCTCAACACCACTCCTTTTCAGCGGACGAGCAAGAAAGTGGCAATGGGCTCCGGAGGGAAGACAGGAAGGAACCATATCTGTTATAACATGCTCAGGTCATGGAGCTGCGCTGGGAGAGCACACACACCAGATGTGCGAGCTTGAACAAATTAAACAAAGTAAAAAAGAATCATGCTGCAGGTAATGGAATGAGTCCTAAAACCCAAAGAAAAGTCAGCATTTTTGCACTTTGGTTCCCTCGTCTAAAAGTCACTGGGTTCAGTCGGTTAAATGCTTTGATTGATGTCTGTTTTAATTGGCAATGTGTGAGAATTTTAGCTGAAAACGTACAAAAATTAACAATAGTTAGCCATAGAGTGTGAATAAATAGCAGTTTTGACATGATGATGTGCATGTTTTGCTTTGCAGAGAGCTACCAAAGTTAGCATGCTAACTAGTCTGATTTACCAGATATAGACTGTTGGTATAAAGCCTGTCATCGGGCACTTATTCCTCTCTTCCTTCCGCTATTCACATATACTGTTTTCAAAACCCACATCGCCACTTGAAACAACAACAACAACCTCCAAGCTAGAAGCCTACATGCTAAAACTGGCATTATCTCTAACGCTAACCTGTTCACAAATGTAGACAAGCTAGAGGTTGTTAGTTTTTCTTTTTGCAGGAATTTAAGTATTTTAGTGCCTCACTTCCTCATGTGCAAACCAAACAAGCCAAAGGGTTTTTTCCCCCGTATATTAGAAGAGATATGTCTGGCTCTGCTAACCAGCTAGCCCTTGGCCATCCCGGTCCTAAGCTCCTGGCTGGCAGTGTCCACACTCACACCTTCCTCTTCCCATTTACTTTTTGTGAAGGCAACCAGGGTGATGCCAACTTCCAATGTTAGCTTACAGAAGTGCGTCATCCCTGCAGCTCTCTGTAAGAACATGGCCGTTGTAGGTTGTTCCCGTGCAAAGTAGATTTTGTTTTTTATATAACTATATATTTTTCATCAATTTTAGAGGACGACAATCCTGCATGTTTTGATTTGTTTTCAGGATCACGGAAAGTGCAGCCGGATGACATCATCTAATTACTCTGGTGGAAATGGTTGAAAAAAAACAAATTATGGACAGTCAAGTTCCCATGCCTACATGAAACGCTTCTCCCTATCATTTTCCTATATCTTATTTTCATGCCGCAGAACAGGCTCAGTGCAAATTCTGTCAGGATTTGAGGCGAACGGGGTTGTGTTTATGTGTGTACGTGCGGGCCCGCGTTTGTGTCTACGCGCATCTGCAGGCCCATGCGTGTGTGTGTGTGTGTGTGTGTGCGTGCGTCAGTCTGTCTGTTTTGCTGTAAAAAGGAAACACATATCAGGGCCGAGCTGCAGTTTTGTTCCACTTCATCTTTCTATTTACTCATTCAGCATTTCAGGATTGTATGAAATTAGAGGTCTACTCATTTGGCTCCTGATAGAGCTCCGACATAAATGTCTGCGGCGTGGTGAAAGCTTTTTTTCCACAACAATTTTCGATTGCAATGCAAATGACAATTATGGTGGCAGTCCCTCTCACCCTCTTATCTTCCCACCAAGCCAGAATAAACAATTGGACTCAAAAATTGATCCGCCCAGGATGGGCGCTCTTCATGAATATAAAACACATTATTTCGAAAACGACCTGCTTGACACTGAATAGCACACAATTACTATGTATATGTGCCTTTCTGCGTTTTCACTCGGAGATCTGGAATGGTGTGTCGGTTTGGACAGCGCTTTTCAAAAATGCAGATTGCATGAAGGGTGAATACTCAACATAGAATATATTGTCTGAGGACTCCTCTTGAGTCTGGATCTTTTTTGCTGCAGCGAGTAAAAAGTAAAAATAAAGGGTTTATGTAAACCGCTTGACAAAATAGTGTGGGCGTCTCACAGAAGTGATTATTCAATGATGAGGACAGCACAGCACAGAGTCGGACCTGGAAAAGAGAAGCTGCAAATTGATATTAGTAGTTACTTGGAGCAACAGATGAGTGGGATGTGGGCGCACTGTGACAATTAAGCTGTCAGTTAAACTGTTTGATTTGCATCAAGAGTGTACCTGACAGTTTAATCAGCCTGGGAAGATGTCAGGCTCGCTGTGACAGAGGCAACCTTTCTCCGATTTCATGTGCCGTCTCATGTGTCGATGCGATGAGTTTAAGCAGAAAACTGCAGAACAACCTTAAAGGCTCCTCATGTACAGTTTCTGTGGAACAAGACACCTTTCACATTAAGTGTTACAGTGTGGTTACATCAGGAGTGTATCCCGGCACTCCTTCAGCCAAATCCCTGCAAAGCTGATCTGATCACAACCCCCGAATCATATCAATGTCCCTGGAAAAGGGGTCATTCCTCCGAACTCTGTGCAATTGGCTGTTTGGATTCATAATCCTGACTGTGTTTTTTACTTACTTTTCATTTTTTTTGTTGTTTGCTGTACCTTTTGAAAGCTGTTACGCCGCTAAGCAGGCACAGCAGATAAAGTGCCATGTCAAGCAGAAGCAGGCTTGAAAACTGGCCTCTGGCTGTACGGCTCACTTGGCTGAACAAGCAGCTCGCGGTCCAGATTATCCATGTCAATGGAAGAGAAAATGAGAATCGGGGTTTTGCAATGTGTCTGACAGCATGCGGTCATACGCCACCATTTCAAGGTACGATAATATCTGACTATCTAGATTTTCTTTTCAGAGGCGCAAAGACTCATCATATTTAAATTTAACATGTCAAATAAACGCCCTTAGAATAAACATACGATTCAAACAGGCGGTAGTGGCCAGCTAATGCCTGTCCTCATACAAAGTAGCCATGGAAACCCTCTAAGATTAAAAAAAAAAAATCAACTTAAGGTTCAAGAAATCACTGTGCAAACACACCAAATGTTGCCCAACACCACTCACGGGTGGTGCACTTCAATCACAGATAAGGCTCAGAGGAAAGATTTTATAGCTCGAACACACTCAAACTGTGTTCAAACTGGACAAACTAACCGGAGTAACTGCAGTGCAGCAGCTTTACAGCAAATACAATTAAATGATGTGTCGCTGCTCGTCACGCTCAGATTTCTTTCACAGCGTGTCAAAGTGCTGTTTACAGGCTGTGTCTGGAGGTATTTTTGTATTACATATATGTGCTGTATATTGTTAGGTGGTCATGTTTTTGTCTCTCTTGGAGCCTGATAGAGAAGGAATTCATACTGCATGTGGCAGGTGCGATGAAAATGTTTATTGTACATACAAGCAAGTAACATTAAAGATGTGTTGTGTGAATTGATTATGAATATTTGTATTATCTACCTGCTAAATAATACAATTCTTTACTTCTATAATGGTTTATAGCTTAGGCCAGTGTGGTGAAAAGTACTCAAAAGTCATGCTTGAGCAAAAGTAAAGAGAAGAAAAAAGTAAAAGCCACTGATATGAATAGCAAATGATTCCACTCCACTACGTTATGGAGGCAGATATTGTACTTTATACTCCACTACATTTATTTTGTAACATTTATGATGAGCTGCCTTGCAGATGACATGCTGCATCAGAGCCAAAGCAGCACATTTTTAACTGAATTTACTTTATGTAAAACTTACTTTTACTTGCACTTTTGATACTTAAAGTCATTTATTATCAGATACTTCAGACTCATCAGACTTTTACTCAAGTACTATTCATATGGGTGACTTTTACTTTTACTAAAGTTATATTATAACAGAATATCTTTGGGGTACTTTTTACAAAACTTGTGGAGTGTTGGAAATACCTAAGTAAAGCACAGGTACTCTCCATCACTGGCTGTACTCTTAAAACATGATGTGCTTACTCTTCAAGGGCAAAATTATCAAAAAATATAGCCCACCTAGCATCCATTTTGCAAATGATTTGAAAGAAAATCTACATCATTTTAATATTTCTAACTTTTTAACTATAAGAGTTTCATTGTAAAATGCATCAAAGTGGAAGGCAAAGGAAGAATTTCATCGTAGAGTGAAATGTATATTTTTTTGTTGTGCATATGGCATTAAAAGCTTTGAATTTCACTGAATTTCTGCATTACAAATACCTTCTGACCTGTGAGGTTACTGTGAACAAAGACGCATCATAAAATTCCAGATGAACGTTTCTCGGTGATGTGTCCTTGTTGTTTAATCCGGACCTGCTGTACACGCCGGAGTTGTAATACAGCAAGTAAACACACAGCACAAACCTGCGGAGCTCTCGTCTCTCGGACGGCCCTCTGATTGGTCTCCTCCTGGATGGGGGGCGGGGCTCGCGGCTGTGGGCGTTTTCACAAAAGCAGGCACCACGCAGCTGAGGCTCCCATTCACTACGGATTTGTCGAGTTGACTTGATCTCTGTGATTTATTTTTTATTTTTTACTCCTAAACGAATCTTCTCGCTGTTTTTTTTTTTATTTTATTTTATTTTTTATCGTTTCTTCTTCTTCGACGCATGCAAAGTGTTTGTTTTTTTTAAAGCGCGCAGTCTCTACTTACTCCGGACGAACTCTTGACTGTAAACTTCTTGCATTTTTTTTTTTTTTTTTTTTTAAAAAAAAGCTTTTT
>OMLP01005371.1:43212-55345 GCA_900302685.1 Spondyliosoma cantharus | reverse complement strand
GATTGTGGGATATTAGACAGGTAAATAAAACCACGCACTGGTGAGCCTGGTGCTGCGTTCAAGGGCTCCGCTTTAGCTGAAGGTGGAGATTTCTGATATGCAACCAAAGTTTTCGGTGTGTCAGATGGAGAGAGCTCGCTGGTTTGTAGAGTTGACATTTGATTTTAACCAACATACAAATGAGAACACCAGTGAAGGTAATAATCCAAAATGTGAACTTAAAGGCGCAGTATGTAGTTTTGCGGAAGAGATTTTAAAGCAGAAGAGAAAGATCAAATAAACTCTCTTCACTTTCAGGACTGAATAAACAAACTGACTTTAAAAGACAACAGTGTCTTTGTTTACATGTGGCGGACCCTGCCACCGTTCACGTTTGAGTTTTCTTCTCCAAAACTACACAGTGTCCCTTTAAGGACATTATTTGGGTAAATGTTACATCGCATCACCTGTTGTTGTGTTGGATTCTCCCCGTGTTACTGGGGAGCTTGGTATTAGTTGTGCACCTCGGGTTGAACACACTGAACATACCTGGATACCTGAACCAGGGTCATTCATCACCGTCGCTCACAGAACAGAGCTTTATAAAGTCCCTCAGAGACGTCGCGCTTCCTGCTGCGTGGAGCAAAAACAACAAGAGCCTGACTGCACCAGCTCAAGTGTTCCTGCAAAATTCTCCTCAACCAAAGAAAATCTGCATTTAAAAATACGGGTAAGTATAAGTATGAAATATCGATTTTCTTATATTTTTAAAACTCAAAAAGATTCAACTAAATTATCTCAACATAACATATCTCAGCAAAATGTTAAGTTTAATCCAGATTTCAAATTCCTTGAAATTACGAGTTTACTCAACTCTCTTTCCGCCTTCTGGAATAATTTTAATTTAACAGTTTCACCTGCAGTTTCGTTGAAACTACTCTCTGGACAATATGAACTGTGGATTATAACTCAGAAATGAATCCTAGAAAGAGACTTCGCGGCTCAAATGTTTTAAAAATGTCATTCGACATGAACCAACTGAAAACTTCTGTGCCTTTTCTCAAGCAACACAGAAAATACTCGCCTCATGAAAAGGAAAAACAAATCACCACGCGAATGTGAAAACAAAACACAGTAAAGAAGACGCAAGCAATCGTAAAGACGTTCGCTGAACAGAGCTGAAACGATCAGTGTTGACAAAGCAGAGAAGCCTTGAAGAGGTCACGATGTGGGAAACTGAAGGACATTTTGTTTTTACCATTTTCTGACACCAAATCTTAAAACATTCCGTCGTCATCCATCGTTTAAATCATTCCTTACAGACTCACAGCGAAACACTCAGTAACTTCCATCGTTTAATGGTCACAGTTGAAGCACAGGATATAAAAGTCTATTTACAATGATAGTTTAAAATAAAAACAAAACAAAAAAATTCAGTTTTTGACCACACACGCGCACCAGCTGCTACCACCTAAGCATGCTCCCCAAAAGTAGCAACCATACATTAAAAAAAAAAAAAAAACAACATTAAAAAGAAAAAGGGAGTAAAGTGCATGTATGACAGACCTCCCTGTACAGACATTTTCTGATAGACTGCAGAGAAAACTTCACTTGCCAGTCACAGGCACACTCCTACAAATGTGTACAAAAAGAGAAAAAAAACGCTCAATTTAAAAAAATAAAAATAAAATGTACACACCCACGTGGTAAAGTTGTGCTACACAGTCGCACTCTCACACACACACACACACAGACACAAACCAGATATAAAAACATGTACAGCTCCTAAAATGTCGACACTCACAATATAGACCTTTACATCTCGAAGAGAAACACGGCAGAAAACTCACAAATATACACTCTGCCTTCAACTCCCCAAACCCCCCCGAACCTTCCTCCCTCCCCCGTCTCCCACACACACACAAATACATACAGAAAATGTCGAGTTTTGAGTGGCATCGGAACTGCGAGAGGACGCGAGAGAGATGAGCTTACTTCAGTTTTATCGAGTCGTGGAGGTGAAAAATGGTTCTGACTGACATTCCAGGATTGCCGAGCCTGACGTTTGTGCAGGTCAGATTTGGTTCGGACTGACTGAGGTATTGTGTAGTCAAAACAAACACTGTATTTAAAAAAATAAAATAAAAAATAAAAGACAGAACAGAACAGCCTCTTCTCTCCGCATCTTGATTCAATAAACAGCTGTGTCACCAGCTCTGGTTTCTTTTTCTATGGGGGGGGAAAAAAAAAACATTCATCCGTTTCAAACCGAGCTGCTGCTTAAAACCAGCCTGAAGGTGGCAGAATTGATTTTGATTGGTACTGTGTGTGAGTATTTCAAGTATTTCTGCCAAATGAATAGAAGTTTATCGTCACTTGAACCAAAGCTGCAGGTCTGAGAGTCTGTTTGAGCGTTAAACTGATTGGTTGAGCTCAGATTGTACCAGAGGAACAGCTGCGTGGTTTTTTTTCTTGTCAGCTCAGCGTGTATTCATAAAGATGAGAAGAGGAAAACAGAGGCTACATTCCGTCTAACGTCAGGTCAGACTATTCAAATCAACCAACAGCGATCAAGTAAAAATATCAAGTTGATGATGGAGAAACCAGCAGTGATGTAGAGAGCGAGTGTGTGCAGGCTCAGGCCCGTTTACATTGCGTTTGATTGATTTTGCTGCTTGTTGAACGTCACCTGAAGGCGTTTACACCGCACAGCGTCTCTTCCAATTACAGTCAGCGTTTTTTTTTTTTTGTTTGTTTTAAATTTCATTTCAATTGACCAGAACCGTCATAGCCTTGTCACTGTACTTGCACCGAGACAAGTATCTCATAGCGCAGATTTCACAGGAGCTCTTGGCAGATCTGCAGGAAAAAAAACAAAGTACTTAAAATATCCTTTAAGGCAAGAGGCATCGGTTTGTGTTGCTGAATAAATCTTAACATTAATTTCCATTTCTCACAGGTGTGCATGATCTCTCTCTCTCTCTCTCTCTCTCTCACACACTCACACACAGACACACACAGTGAGGGTTACATGGTGTGGTAAAGGGTACTGACAGTTCTTTTCTTGAGCCGCCTCAGGGGATGAGTCCTTCCGTATTGCTGCCTTGGTGTCATGAGGTTTGGCCCAGAGAAATGCAGAGAGTCCCGGTCAGAGTTGGGGAGCTGTCCTCCCTGCGCGTTCGACGGTGGAGGCGACGGAGGCGGGGAGGTTTCCGCAGCGTCAGAAAGCCTCTCCACGCCGATCCCGCGGACTTCTGGCTGCTGGTCGTCTGAGGAGGGGGAGTCGTGGACCCGCTGCTTCTTGGACTCGTCGCTGACGGCGTGGAGCGGAGGTTCTGCTGAGGACGGAGCGACGGAGGAGGAGGAGGAGCGGCTGAGCTCCCAATCGCTCAGGTCGTTGGCGAGCAGCTCGAGGCAACCCAGTTTGGCCAGAGAGGCCGAGCGCTTCATCAGGGACGGAGGGGTCAGTCCCGCCTGGCGAATTCTGGCCTCCACCTCTCTGACCCTCTTCAGGACACTGCTGCCTCGCTTCTGAGGGGCTCGACCGCTGAGATCAAACACCTGGTCCACACGTCGGGCCTTGCAGACTCCTCCCCCGCTCACCTGCTGCAGGAAGGCACCCAGCTCGCACAGAGTCTCCCACGTCTCCCTCATGATGATGTCACTATAGGGTCCCTCCGTGGAGCAGTCCCAGTCCGTGCATGATTCGAGCTCCGTCACGCCCTCCAGACACAGGAAGTTGACGGAGGCGAAGGGAGAATGAGCGGAGCGGTGGAAAGAAGAGGTAGAGAGCAATCTAGCTTCAGCAGGCTGGAGTTTGTGTCCTTTTGTGCTTTTGTTATCATTTCCTCGTGCCTCCATCTCAACTGGAACTGATCCAACCTTCCCGTCATCCTCCTCGTGCTCTTCCTGCATGCTGCTGACTACCGACACCTCCAAGCAAACTGATCCATCCTGGGGACTGGACGTGGGGTTTGGCTGGACGCTGGGTGGATGCTGCAGAGAGCAGGAGGAGCTGCCGGAGAGGGACGGTGGAGATGACGAGGGTGACGGAGTCTCGTGCTCCTGCTTCATCCTCTGCTCCAGCTGTCGTGTGACTCGCCGCACGGACCCCCTCGTCCAGTCACTGTAGAGACCAGCGGGAGCTGCGTCCTCCTCGTCTTTGTCTTTTACTTCATCTTTGCCATTCTCAGCTTCCATGTGTGATAAAACATCTGTATCATCTATTTCCTGGCTGGACCTCCTTGATTCCTGGTCCTCGGGACTCCGAGGCTCCGGTTGGCCAAGAGGTGAAGCCTCTGTGAGCCCTGCAGGCTTCAGTCCTGTGACCTGCACAGGGATGATCATTTCCTACAAAGGAAAGAGATCCCAAATAAAAGAGTTAGCATATTCCAGAGCTGCAATGATTCATTTATCAAATTAATGTATTTTTAGATTAGTTGTCAACTATCAATTAAATCGGTTGAGTAATTTAAAAAAAGTCACATTTCTCAGTTTCTCATTTTCACCATTTTCTTTCATTTCATATATTAATTGATTAAACAATCAGCAGATTAATCAATAAAAAAAAAAAAAAAAAAATTAGATGCAGACCTGGTATAAACCTTGTAACTCAGAAGATATTCAAGTTAAACCATCAGCCGAGAAACAAACTCTACCAGGAGCGATTCCCTTTATGCCACCAGGTGGCGCCCTTGTACTTGAAACAACAGTGAAGCTCGACCACATTGAACCGTGGAGGGTTCAACAGCTCCAAACATCCCCCCAAACATTCATCAGAGCCTGGGAGAAGCTCTGAAGACAACTTCTGTGACCAAAGCTCAGCAGTTTGGGGGTTCGCAGTAGAAAAGTGTGCAGCAGTTCTGCAGTAGCCTCACCTTTCTTTTCTCCTCCTCCTTCCCCTCGCTGGTGGAGACCTCCTGAGGCAGCGGTTGCTGCTCCTTGCCACAACTCTTCAGCTGGCAGCTTTTACCATCTCGACTCATTCCCTTAAACTTTTCCCTGGCACTGAAAAAGTTAATGTGATCTGCGCTGTGGCCCAACAACACCTCGCCGTCTTGTGGAATGGCACTGGGGTAGCTGATAAAATCACTAGTGGAGGGAGAACGGGCCGCTAAATCGTCCAAAGACAAGCCGCACATCTGCTGGTCACAGTCCGGGTTCTTGACAGGCACTGGTGCAGACAGACACTGGGGTTTGATAACCTCATCCAAGCAGGTGGGAGTTGAGGACGGGGCAGGGGTGAGGGGGACGTGATGAAAGGACGGAGGCGGGTGAGGCTGGCCGACTACGACACTCTGCGCGACAGTTACCAGGTCTGTCTTTTGGAGCTCAGGCACCACAGTGGCGGCTCTCGGCTGGGAGAGAGGAGGTGTCGGAGGCTGCTCCTCGGAGTGACACACACCGTTGGAGAGCGGGGGAGATGCGGAGGACTCGGAACAAGGGGAGTCCGACTGGCTGATCTGGACTACAGCAGAGTGAGAGGGAGCCTCAGCTGCCACTCCCTCTGTGGCTGAGGAGCTGAGCTGACTGGACTGGATGCCAGTATCGGACTGGCTGGTGGAGTGTGCTGGTTTGCCAGTGCCGCTCGGAGTTCCCAGTGACTCCAGCAGCTCCTTCACGGAGGAGCCGGTCGTGCTGCCGGCCTGGTTATGGGGGTCGGAGTGACCCAGGCTGTGCGGTTGGGCGTGAGATTTAGACAGTGGCTCATGGTGCTCGGAGAGGTCGCTGTCAGAGTGGGAGCGCCACAGTTTGTTGTGCCTCTGTTTGCTGTAAAGAAAAAAACACCTCGTTTTTGAGTATTTTCAGTATTTATACATCAAGAAGCACACGCTTTGTTTACAGGCTTGTTATGCTAAATGTGTTGTGTTACAGAGAAACAGTATGCTCATATGAAAATGCACTTTAAATCTGCAAAAATCAATATGCTGTTACTTTGTCAGTGTGTCTCCTTTTTTTTTCCTTTCTCCGTTTTGTTTGACTCGGCGTCATTGTAAATGAGGGTTACCCATCAGGGATCTGTCGAGTATAAATAAAGGCTGATTGATTGATCTTTGTTTTGGTCTTCTGGCCCACAGATTCAAACTTTCATCAACCCCCTTCGCCGCAGCTGGTTTTTAGCGCAAAGCTGTAAAATAAACGCTAACCTGCCCAGTATCAAAAGTTAGCTGTTAGCTGGTGAACACAGCGGAGATATTTTTCTTCAGGTTAGCGAACAGTACAGATCTAAACCTCGAGGAGAATCAATATTACACGAGTTTACATTCGTCAGTTGTTCAAAAACAAGCAGGGCTCCGGGTTTTGACTGCTTCGCTTGCACATGCACCAAACGATCTCTCAAGTGCGATTAAACATTTTCACCGGTTGTATCAGAGCGCCTGAAAGTTAGCAGGTCAGATTAAATCAAAAACACACACAAATTACATTTTTATTGAAGATTAGATTGTAAAATCTTACACCAATGTATTTTATGATACCCAAAAAAAAGCGTTTGTGAAGCACTATGTCACTTTATTTTTTAAATAGACGCATCTGCACCTTGTTTAATGTTGGATGCACATTAAAGTCATCCATAAAAATCGAGCGGTTTTAAAGTGGTTTAGCCATGTGTGCCTTTACGTTTCATCCAGATGAACGGTTTAATCTCATTAGCTTTGTAATCATGCAGTCGATGCTGCGTTGTGTTCACGCTACGCCCACAAATCCACATGAGATCTCCTTGCGTGTGTGTGTGAGCGTATATGAAGGTACCTGGCCAGCAGTATGCCTTGATACTCCTCCAGCTGTCGCATAAAAGAGGGGTTCGGCTTGGTGACAGCTCGACGCTCCTTGACGTAATCGAAGGCTTTTTTCAGATCCCAGCCGTACTCCTTCATGGCGTACGCGATCACTGTGGCTGCAGAGCGACTTATTCCCATTTTACAGTGCACCAGGCACTTGGCTCCGGCTTTCCTGGAGTGGATACGAAGAATCAAAAACATACTTAGCAGTTTTTTCCAAAAATGGAGCAAACTCCTCAAAATGAAACACGCAGCCACGTCAAACTCACTTGGCCCTGGATATAAACTTGTAGGTGTCGTTCCAATAAGCCAGCAGGTCGGTGGCCTCCTCGTCGTAAACACGGATGTTGTGGTACTCAAACACACCGGGGAAGAAGTTATCAATCTCCCTCGTTACATTCAGGATGTACTGAACCCTGAGTGAGCGTCAGACAGGAAGGGAAATATTGTCAAAATGATTGTTAATGATATAATACTTCATGGTTTTACTGACTTCAGTACAGTTTGTCCTGTGTCCCCCTCCTTACCCGCTCTTCTGCAACTCCTCCAAATTGGATGCATTCCACTCAGATCCCTGCAGGAAACAAAAGCAAAAGTCAGACTAGTTCAGAGCCTTCAGCTGAGCTTTTCATAATGCTTAAATCCTGTTGCGAGGCCTGTCTGACGTCCATGTGCACAAATTAAAACAACAACAAAATACCTTAAAATTAGTCAGCTCGTGGTTCCCCAGACATGAACTAAGCCTGATGTACACAACAACTAATGTTCACACAATTTACTTAAAAGAACTGAGATGCTTTCTATTGTAAAGTGTTCTGGCAGTTCCTCACGTGGATATCAGTGTAATGAGACAAACATTGGGACCAACTGCAGCGGCGGCGCTCCAGAACGTCTTCAACCTACCAAGAAGACGTGATCAAAGATCTCCGTAGGACTGTCCATCTGGCCCAGGATGGTAATCATCTCATTGTCGATGAACTCCTTGAACTCTCGCAGGTTGCACGTCATGTGCATTTCCAGCGCCGTTCGGATCTACGGAACGTAGTCAGACGGAGAGCAGACAAAAAACAGATTAAAATCTCAAAGCAGCTAATCTAAACCTGAAAAGCAGGCATTAGAAGTTCAGACACCGATGACTAAAACGGAACACGAACTTGTCGTCTTTCTAACTTTTCCTCTGGACCCAAATTTCCATGTTCATCAAATCCAGCATCTGCAGCACCGACTCACCTCTTTGCAGGTGACATTCTCGAGGTCTTTCTGCATCATGATCTCCCTCAGACTGTTTTTGATCTGACGCTCGGTCAGCTCTCGCTCCGTCGGTCTGCAGAAATAACGCGACGTTGACATACGATAAATCCATTTCCATATATGAAGTGTTGCAGCCAACATACAGTTCATCATATAGAAGAGACGTCATAACAAACCTACCTTTTGGTACCATCTTTATTACATTCAATCATGGACAACACACACAATAAACAATCATGACCATATTGAAATGATCGCTAAGGGGAGCAAGTAAGAAGTGAAAAAGGAAAAGATGATCTGGACGCTCACATGTCAGAGAAGAGCACGGGCGAATCGGCACGGTGTGACTGCACGTCCTGCATGGCGTTCCACTCGTTGATGCGTACCTGGTCTGAGGAGACCCTGCTTTGATAGTAGCTGACCCAGGTGAGGAACAAGCTGCCGGGGAAGTAGTTGTGACAACGAGCCACCTCGCATCCCTTATGGAGTGACTGGAGGGCCGACCTGCAGGCGAGGAAGGGGAGAGAGTTTGCGATAAATGGATACACAGAATTAAAAGGGCAGAAATCTATTTCTTCCACCGCGTGTGATTAATGGAGTGTGACTCACCACATGGCCTGCACAGAAACAGGCTTGAATACGTGCACTCTGTTATCCGTCGACACGCTGAAACCCCTGAGAGCAAGAAGAAAGAGGTGAAATTAATAAAAATCTTAGCAGCACAGTGTTTGAGGTGCGTTTTCCCTGCGATTTAAGCGTGCATCTTACCCATCTCCGTCCAGATGTATCAACGTGTCGCTCCATAAAGGCAAAACCAGCCCAACAGAACACGAGCTAGGAGGGGGAAAAAAAGGAAGCCTGCACGTTACACCTTTGTGCAAAACAGGAAGGTACGTGCCTCAATTACACCTGGTTGGATAATTCATTATCCTGATAACGTATCCAGATACAGATCATTTTGTATTTCCAGGTGTAGGTGGTGCGTCGGTGTGTGTATGCTTCTGCCTCACCTATCTACAGGACTGAAGTCCATTCCCAGCACCACGCTCTCCTCCGTGTCCTGCCGCCCGTTGGTTGAGACCACCACCATGTAGCGGATGATCTGAGTGTTGGCGCTCTCCAACCGAACGGCCTGGATCGAAAAGATAAAACAAGAGTCGATCGTCTTGAAATCGATCGCCAACTTTACGATTTAACTTTGCGTGCGTGAAAGTGTTTGCGCACCAGTTTGATGTTGTCCTCTGGCCTGAGGAGCGTGAACATGGTTTGCAGATGCTGCTGGATGTCTCCTTTTGGAGGAATAAAAACACAAGTCTGATCAGTGTCGACGAACGTGTGACGCAGTCAAACAGTCAGTTTCTCTGTTGACCCGTCACCTCACCTGCATGTTTGCTGCGGAGCTGTGAGAAGCGAGAGGCAGACGAGGGGGAGGAGCCATTTCCTCGAGGTAAAAAGAGAGCAGCTCCTTTAACTGTCAGGAAACTTTCACTGATGCTGGACAGAAGGAGAGAAAAGAAGGGAGAGAACAAAGCGAGTGATTACCACCTTTAAACAGCTCACCCAACAATAAAAACACACTACGATTGAGTCCAACTAAAGTATTTGTTTTTAAATTAAAGAACCAAGTAAAAAACGCCAAACATTACACAGTCTGCAGTTCTAAATTGTTAAGATCTTATGTGTCGGCGAACTCTTTCATTTGCAAAAACAAGCAATATAAAGACATAACCACAGGCTGCGTGGACTTGTGACAGGAGTTTCACACTGTTTTATGACAATTCACTCACTAGACTAAACTGTATATGTTGTCGTCTTGATGCTTCAGAGACATAATGCTGACACAGTTGCTGGCTTTGCTGTGAAAAAAACCATCTGCTGAATATTGAGTATGAAGGATTTCTTCATCTAAAAAGTTGAACGCGTTTCAACAACGGCGCCTTAAGCTTCTGCTTTCTTAGAAAACACACACAACATCCTGCGCAAACATCATATAGAACATAATAAATGGGAGATTTACGAGCCTTTATGAGCTCAAGACAAACGGCAGCTGGTTCCAATAATGAGCTGGCTTAACTGAACTGGACACAAAATGACAGGAGGGATCGGACGACGACACACAGAGGAAAACAAACACGACTCTCGTTTAACCAGCCTCCAGTTCACATGAACCTTTGCCCTTTCTCAGACTAGCAGACCTACAGGCCGTTTTTTATCTTTTTATTCTACAGGCAATTAGAACTCAGTAGTCATTTATGGCACATAACTGCACAGCTACCGGGCAGGAAAGCGGCACCACGGCTCTCCCAACAATCGCTTATGTAATGGGACTTTTTTCAAATTATGGCCAAAATCACACTGAGTGACGACCACACTTCGGATTAGACTAACACCAAAGCAGAAGTCTCACTGAGCTCTTTAAAGACGGAGTGAACATAAAATCAATGCTACCAAAGATATTGATCCGTAGATACTCCTCGATACAACATGTTAAGAATGATGTGATAACCGCATTCAACAGAGAAGAAAGAAACAAAGCTATAAAAAAAAAAAAGGAGAAAAGAAAGCTCTTCAATCACATTTAATTGCATGTTAAAGAATAAGTTCACCCAAAAATTACAAATCTAAAAATGGGAAAAAAATTATAACTGGCTAAAAATATACATATACACAAAAAAGTCCCCATCTACTTCATTTATTTAGCAGACTGCAGTAAAGCTGTTTCACTGTGAATCCCCAGAAAACTTTACATGACTTTCCATCCACATGGAGGTGAGATAATGACATTTGTGTTCATTTTTAAGTGAACTTATCCTTTAACATTACCACAATGTGTTGGCGGTTAGGGACATTTTCTGTGCCGACACTGTGTGCAGCTGGTTTATTCAAAAAAGAAGAAGAACACTAACTTTATTCTGTTTGCCTCGATACCAAAAGAGGCATCAGTGATGTTTTCTTTAAAATTTTCAAATGGTGACAACCGTACTGCAAATTTACCACTGACACCATTGATCACTGCCAATGGTAAGTATAGGCCAGAGCTAGGTGAGGCTTATCAGCGACAGGAAGTCCCATTCTGTCATCATCTGTTGTTAGGACGAAGGAGAAGAGGAGCGGAGGCGAAGGGGAACGGACAAGCGGTAATTACAGAAGTGACAATTAGGCGATCCGCAGCTTCAGGACGGTGGTTTTAAAAGTATCCAGTTACATTCCTAAAATGAGAAAAATGGATGTTTGAGATTTCAACTTTTTCCAAACAATCTCAACCTTTTTTTTTTTTTTTTTTTTTACTTTCAAGGGGGAAAAGAAGCCTCTGGAACCTCCCCAGGCTAACAGAGGGTTCAACAGCACACCAGGAACAGCATCAACACCGGCAAATGATGAAACTAGACAAATAAAAACAGCAGCTTCATTTACTGCATCAATCAAAATAAATAAAGATATACATTTTTGGGTTTGTATTCTGGTTGGCACACCCAGAAGATCCTCAGGCCTGCACCCAGTGAGAGGCCGACAGCTGTCTTATACATATGTGAATAACAGCTAAGTGCAGACAAACTACGTCCCCACTTGGCTGATCAAGAAAACCGAAATTGCCAATAAATGTCATCATCATTGGTGGCTTCTGATCTGTGAAGACATGCGGCTGACAGACTAATTACATCCTCCGATTCACGATCTGTCTCAGGTACACTGTGTGCCTTCCTGCAAGACGCATTTTAAGCACATCTAAAATAGGTGGTTGGGTGGGTGGGTGAGTGGAGGAGGGTACATGTGAGTGTAGCATCTGGCAGACATTTCACATGGAGCAAAGGGAAGGAAACGTCTTCCTGCAGCCTGAATCTGCTGTCACATCCTTCCCATTGAGTCATCATGGGAAAACCACATGCCTTTGTCATACAGGATGAGAGTTAGGAAATATATGAAAGCAGGACAAAGTGAGAAAGCATCTGCAAACAGTCTGATTCCAACAGCTGGCAGCGAAGCAGCAGAACATGTCCACACAGACAGCCTGGGGGCTCTGAACACACTGGTTTCATGCAACTCACAGCTGATAAATTTCCCCCCGACAGATCACGGAGCTCCCGGTGAAACGCGGTCTCATCTTCACCCCGCAGCAGGCGCAG
>OMLP01005371.1:20192-42899 GCA_900302685.1 Spondyliosoma cantharus | reverse complement strand
TATTGACTTATTCAACACGTGCTGACAGAGCAGGTGCCTGTGAACATCTGCTCAGCTGTTCTGTCTGATTCGGCTGCAGCAGGCTGCGGTAAATCCATCCGCTGGAGGGGCGGAGACACGCAGGGTCCAATCCGCGAGAACAGCGGCGCGTCGACGGCTGGATGAGGGGTGATTAGTGCCACCGTGCATAAGTAGGGGTGGTATAACAACCGGGGACAACAACATGACTTTAAAGAGGTCATATTGTGCAGAAAATAGTAGAAAATAATACTTTAAATTGACTACAAGGAGCTTTTAAGTGTTTATGTAAACCAGACTATCCACGTAAAATGTTTTATATAGTTTAATTAATGCCTGGGTTTGGGTCCAATCACATATATCACAAATAAAACCAGATATAACTACGCTACCTCACCACGATCCATCCTCCAAAACAAATGCACTCGCCGCTGGCCCACGATAGCAAAGATCTTTACAACGTTAGGCGCTGGTGTCGCACCGCTTTTGTCAAATAAAAAAAAAAAAAAAAAGGCCGCTAGAATCTAAAATCTAAAATAACATCGCAAGAGCAGCAGCAGCTGTATGTCTGCTGACCGTCTCTTTAACAGAGACAATTCTTCAGACTTAAAACTGAATCCTTTAGAACAGTCATGAATGAAAGAATAAAAAAGGAGCTGGATTCTTCTGGCTTTCGTATAATTAGTTCACGTGATTAAGTCAAAAGAGGATGCAGCTCATACGTACTGATCATATATGTATGCAAGTAGATTCAGATTGTAAATCCTCCAACTGTAAAGCATCACGGCATCAGAATGAGTTTAAGTTTGGTATCAAAAATGTAAAGCTTAGAACCATTGATTGCCAATTTAGAATCAAAATTGTGACACCCTCATTTACTGCCAACACAACAATCCCTGAACCCCTTCCTTCAGACCACAAATGACTAATTTGACTTCAACTTGAACCTTCACAACGTGACATGGTTCCCTCGATCCCAACAGACATCAAGACGACATTTCGGGAGAGTTTCTTCTGGTTGTTTGGCATTTTGTCAATAACAGCGAGCATCGCCGTCAATTTTCTCTCCTCTCATGGCGACAGCAGCGTCAGTAACCTGGTATCTTAGCTTCCATGACAACACTCGTCCTGATTAGGCATTAATTACTCCACACACCCTGAGGGGGCATCCTCTGGAGAGCGAGGGCCACACACTGATCACATGCGTGGCGTCTGAACCCTGCTGCTGGAGGGAGGGAGGGCGACAATGTTGTGTAACCGACTCTCTCCGTCTGTGTCCTTTAAGGAAAATTCTCACCAGACGCAGCGACACTTGACACCTCAAGGTGCTGCTGGTTACAGCAACAGCAAAAACAACAACAACAACAACAACTGAAAAACGGATTGAGAAATCAAAAAGGAGACATCGGGAGTGAGCTGAGGAGAAACTCGACCTTCGACTGGTTGTGCTGCTTGTTGATCCCTCGTGGTTTCAATTCATAGGATGGATTACAACCCGAGGGGAAATACGTGGCCACCACCTGACGACCAATTCATACCCCATGATAAACAACAACTGCAGTGGTGTTTTTCTATCGATTCTATCCGGGGCATGTTTAATACTGCATACATGTACATAAGCTGTGTGTGTGTTTCTATGTTTGGATCAAGCAGCCAGGCGGTGGGATTCAGCAACAAGATGAAGTGGATCAATTAACCGCACAATGTTACAGCCCTTGACCTTCTCTCACTGATCTTTACACGCATAAAATTGGTTATTTATTAGTCCGCCACAGTCACGGGAGGTTTAACATATCACAGTACTAGACGGTGTAATAACATCAAGTGGAAACATTAAAGGGGGACGGAGACACACAGCAAAAAGGTCAAGAGTTCAGAGAAAGCATGGTCACTGTGAATGTTCATAGCAGGCAACGATTAGTAGATCAATCAGTTAGCTGACTGAAAGGAATTAATCACCAACTAATGTGATAATCGGCTAATAGTTTCAGTCATATAAACATTTGCTGGTTCCAGCTTCTTGCACGCAAAGATTCAATGCTTTTCTTTGTCCCGTATGACAGTGAATTACGAGCCTTTGGGTTGCGGACTGTACCCGGGACTGTAGACTGATACTCAGCCCGACGTAACTCAATCGTATTTAGTCTCAGAGGGTCAAAACGAAGTTGAGTGGCTAGCTAGAGGAAGACAAGCTAAGAAAACACAAATAACAAATGGCACAAATGAAAGAAACACACCAGCAGTGACCCGCAGAAAAGAAACACCCCCGTCACCAATATAACCGACTGTCTTGATTTCACCTAATTGAGAAACTAAATGGGACACGGAGACATAACATCAACGGCAACTCTGAGGGGACACACTTCTGGTGGGGGGGCCTTCTAAATAATCATGATGTTACGATGGTACAGGGCTCATAACTCGATGACTGTCTGCCTTCGCCAATGGACGATGATATAGTCTAGAGGCCCAACCCTCCTAAATGATAAATAAATGTGAAAATAATCAACAGCATAATCGATACTGGAAAATGATCTTTAGCTGCAGCCTAAAATAAAACTCATATTCATCAGGAGACCTTCATCACTGACTGATAACAGCTGCTTAATCCAACAGTAACCAACTCAACGCCTCAACTTCCTGTTCTTGTCATGGGGTTGCCTTCGTCTTGACTGACTTGTTCCCAAGTCGACCCCTCAAAATCTCTTCCATCTCCCGATCTTCTGACTTTAAATCGGACTGATTGATTAGGAAAACGCTTGTTACATCTGTTGTAAATCATGGTAGATCTAGCCTGGACCAGTCACAGTCATTATCCTGTTCTCAGCCTGCCACTGGTCAGGTACTCCTAGTGGTCCACGAACCCTCAGCAACCCACATGTTTGTTGCGTTGGTCCCATCTCTCGAATTCAAACCAACTGTTCCCTCATTTGACGGCTGAAATTCACGCCGTCCAATGACGATGAACGAAAGCCAACAAAGTGGTTGTTACATGCAGACAGACACCGGACACTCCTCTGTTGCTCTTATGTCTCCAGGTATACAAAGACACGGACAGTCACCTTAGTGATCACAACATCACATATATAATACAGCACACCTGAGGCTACTGTGTGATCTGGATCTGAAGCTCACAAACACCTTAAATACACACTCGTCCATCCCACCAGCAGTAGAGTCTTGTACGTGTTAAGACCTGACAGGAAGTCAATGCGATTGTTTACAGCTGACTCAATCTGCCAGACAACATATCGATCAGAGTAAATATATTAGATCACAACAGAGCGAGTGAAAAAGATTTATATCATCCGACTTAAGAATTCTTTAATTGAAGTGCCATAATAAATTCCTCTCCCCCCTCCGATTCCTCCTCTGAAAGCCCTCCAGTGACGTTGCTGCGTCAGCTGATGTCACCGACTTTAATCAGCAGCACTGCAGCAGGCCCTCCACCCTGCATCACTAAAGCCTTGTTCCCGCCTGAATGAATTTCACTACCTGTGTCAGAGATGAGCTCTGCTGCAGCTGCCTTCTGTGGTGTGACAGGCACAGACGTCAGCAGCACTGTGGGAGCATTAAATTCAGGAACTCAGTGTGTGGGCTCACTTTCATTTAAATGAGTCCATTGGGGTGTGAAAACTCTACACTGCTGTTAGGACTTGAAAAACAACTTCAGCTTAATTAATTTAAACCTCATTTTTCTTCCTCCTCCAGGTCAATTTGGGTGAGGGAAAGGAAAACAGTTGTTTCCATCTTTCCACGGCTTTATAATGCACCGCATTTATGAGGCAATGACCACTCTGAGGGATCAATCTTGTAGCTAAACTCTGAACCCATTTTAACTCCTGTTTCACTATTTATTTAAAACTAAGACTGATTTACCATATTGGCCCAAATCAACTACCACAACTCACTCAGGCTTATTTAATCCTACACATCATGACCTTTCTATGGTTCGTCACCAGCGGATACAGTGCATTTGTCCATACAGCTGATTAATGGCTTTGTTTAGCTCAATGATGATGAATGAAATCAGTGATGGTGCAAGTTATGTCATCTGATTACTCAACAGGAAATCTGTGACTTCCACTGGGGAAGATACAAGTACTCTTCTCTTGTAAAGCTCCCACGTTAAGAGATACAAAAAAAAAAAGGGCCAAGACAATCTTTTGAACAAATCAAATTTGCTTTAAAATCGGGGGGATTAAAACTGAAATCCACGACTTTCTGTGCCCTGCTGGTGGGAGCTACAGGATAGATAGCAAAATATTCAGTGCTGCATTCGTCATGTCTTACATCATTGTTGTGTGTTAACCGTTACCTAGCTGCGTGGATGAAAATGTCTTTACTAGGTAATGTTTTGAAATAAAGTTACTAGAAAAGTTGTGAGTCACTCCTGAGAGGAATACGACTGTCTGGCAGCACAGAGACGGCAACAGTAAATGAACCAAGCTTAACATTTAACAAGATTCCACCATGGGGATGACATCCAAACTAACAAGTCCTGGCCTCTGCAGCCTTCTTGTAAATTTGGCATTAAATGCAATACATTAAGTTGTTTCCTTCCTTGTAAAAAGTGTCAGGATGTTGAGGCATCACTGTACCAGTCTGTGTCTGAAGTGCATCTTACCTCTCGACAACATACTGTTTCAACCTTTATTTATTTTTCACAAGTAAATAGAATTCAGTTAAGCACAATACCTGCCCTCCACATTGACTTTACATTCATTCAGGACCCAAAATGGCTCATGATGGTTTGAGGCTAATCTGAAGTCAAGACAAGGGCTCAGCTCCTCAAGCAGGAACTTGATATTCATACTGTATAATGGTATGTGTTACTTTGAAAAAAAAAAACTGAAATGGCACTTCTGCACAAGTAACAAGGTCACTGTGTTACATATTCTATAGTTGGGTGGAACCGCATACAGTCAAATCAAGCATCAGAGACACATTTAGCCAAATGTGTCTGTCTGTATGAAAAGTCAAATAATCTCAGAACTTGAAAACAAAACACTGAAAATAATATTAGTTTACAAAACACTGTGTAAGTCAAAATGATATGTGATGTGACACCTCTGTGACTCTCTCTCTCACACACACACACACACACACTATGTGAATATAGATTTCACTCCCAGCTGCACAAATACAGAAAGCCCTCTCAGTTGGCTCGCAGAGAGCTCCAATGACCAGACAGACACAGAGCCGCTCTGACTTTGGGAGGGGCTACCAATCTGCCCCTGAATCAGCAGTGCAGCTCCCCTGACCCACATACCCAGACCTGACTCACTCTCATGGAGCCTACTGCCCTCTGATGGACAGCCAGGAAAATAACGGTTAAGCATCTCATACAAGAGAGGATTTCAGGATTTAAGTTGTTATTAAGGGGCCGCATTTAAAAAACAGAGAGATAAGAGCGTTATTGCAAGTAAGGTTCACTGGTATCTAGATTGCATAAACACAGCCGTCAGCAGAAGGAAATTGCTGGTAGCTGGAGTAAACCAGTTGTGGTTGAGTGAAACAGGATTAACCAGATTCTCAACTCCACTTGAACGCCGGAAAGCAACAAGATAGAGCGCAGGATTGTGTCGCCACAATAGCACAGCAGCTCTTTGTATCAGTAAAGGCAGGAAGTCCTACAGGGTCTGACACATTTAATGATTAAAATCAAGTGCTTCTTCGGGTTGAGTCTACCCCTGTCAGTTCATGTCAGGTCACAGGTCAGGGCAGCAACACAACACGCCCTGTGTTCAGATACTTACACTGATGCTCTTGCTATCTCTCTAGCGACTCGACCTGGATATACATGTCCAGTACGATGGTTTGTGTGGTCAAAACCCCACCACACACTATGTTTTTGAGGAAACAGGAAGAGGTATTTTTGTTTAGCGCTGAGGTCACAGAGGGGAAAGATGACGAAGCTTTGTCTCAGACAACATCTGCTAATGTCTTACCTCCTTGGCTGAGAGCGGCGGTCATCCTCCCCACTACCGGACTCCTAAAGAGAGAAAATTAGAAAATTAGATTAATTAATTTATACTACTATACATGGTCAACCACTGAGCCAACTTCGAAGACGTTTCAATTTGTCAAAAGACATTTTATTGTGAAATTTTCAATTGTTTTCATAATTGAACTGGAACACCTAATCGCGTAGCACTCTGTTAGTAACGTTGATAAAAACAAGAATTGCAATTATTAACTCTAAACCAAATTTCAGTCTTACAGTATTGGATTCATTCTATGATGCTCTACCTCCAAATCTTAGAGATCATAATTTAAAAAAAAATGTTTAAGCAACATAAAAGAAACTTCAAAACAAGATGTGTGTATCTATCATAGTCAGGACTGTACTGCCTGAGAAGAGAACAGGAGGCAGAGCGGAGCGGAGCTTCAACTCAATTTGCACACTCTCCAGGAAAATGACCTCAGTCTGTTTTTAAGGTGTGGCCGGTCAGAGAAAAACACATTCACACACCAAAACAAGCAACGAGATGAGGAAGAGCGAGGAAGAGAAAAATCCAAATCGCATCCAATCAGCACTTTGCGGAATATGAAGCTTCGCTAAATGAGAGGGTTGAGGATTAGCGGCAGATTAACACCTGGCACTCATCTTGCAGTGCCTGGCTGGTACTTATCTTGTTTACACTGTATGTAGGCTTAACTGGCCTTAACAACATTACAGAACCATTAACAGCTTCATAAAAGGAGGAAGTGGATTACAGGCTGATGATAGGACAAACATAACAATGGGACAAAAAGATGAACTGAATCTGACTGAAGCTGTGTCATGTAGATGAAAATTGTATTACAGTATTTTTTTTTTTAAATCTTCAAATGCTAGTACAAATTGCTCGCAATGTATATATGCGTTTCATTTTAAAGAAGTGGTAAGTTGTGACAGTTATTGATCTTGTCGATTGTTGAACACAACCAAAGTGTCCATAAAGCTTTCTGCATTCAGCTACCTTATCTTTTTTTACTTTGAGAGCAAAAAATAAAAACCTTTAATCCTTCGATACTTTGTGTGTATGTGTCGGTGCATACCTGAGTCTAAATATGACCACATGCTTAACACTTAATGCTGGGAAATGTTGTATTTGGCAGGTCTTTTGGAGACAATAACATTTAAATTCCTTAAGTATATTATTGAGTACTGTTGCACATCATGGTGAATTAAACTGCAATGAGCAGGCGAGTATCAACTGAACACAAAGAACCTGATCGTATATGTAAAGTTTCAGCTGTTGTTCAGCGCCATCATGACATCCTACATCATGACATATCACCTGATCTTTGTTTGGATTGGAAAACACAGAGATTTTGCATGTATGAAAATGTGAGAAGATTTTTCCAAAGCTTATGGAAATGTGCAGCCTTGAGTGTGCAGGCTGGGCAGGGATCTGCAGGCCTGGAGACGAGTCTGTGCAGGACTGGGAGTCACAAGTTACAGCATCTACAGTCAACTGGTTAAACCTTTTCAAAGAACTAATGAATGTGTGTTTTCCCTACAAACATCCTTATTATGGACGCATACACACACAACAGTGAAGCTGGACAGATTCAACATATGGTTCAAGTAGAAAAACCACTAGCAGCCATCTCATGATAGACTTTACATAAGACATCACATGACAGACACAGGAAACCAGACATGCGTCTGTGCAATGTGTTATCACTTTGCGTCTGCGCTGGCTGAAACTTGAAAGCATATTTCCACAAGAAGACACCTCACATCCTTCACCAGCGCTGCCTGCCTCACCTTGCTTAATTATACATTTTGCATATCTGCTTCCTGCTCTTTTACAGCTCGAACTCCTCTCATGATGAACAACTCGCTGGCTCAAAATCACATTTTTAACATACCCGATCATCTAAAAGGATAGTCGTCAGGCAGTCGGGCAAATTGCATAAAATGCGTGTGCGTACACGGTAAGACAGTTATCATTAAATCTACTCACAGAACGGGTTTTTCTCTGAGAACACAAAAGGTGTGAAGGACAGGGTCCCTTTCAAGGCCACAATACCCAGAGATAGTTTGTGACCATTATTGGTAAAAAGAAAATAATAGCTTGACTGCGGTTTGTGATAGGAGGTTAGAAAATAACACTAATCTTCTACTTGTCCCACAGAGCAAGAAAACAGATCAAACACATTTATTTGTGTTGCATTTTCTCCAACCAGTAATTTAAAGTTGCCGTAGGGTTGAGCAATATGCCAAAACATACTGTGAAGCCATACAAATGAGTCAACCATCAAAGACTTTGCTATAGTGTTTATAACCCAAACGATTTGTGATTTTGAGAGCTGATGCCTCCACCGATAACACTTTAACTGCAACGATGCATTTTATCATCTATTATGACATCATTGCACTGAAACAACAAACGTAATGGGTATTTGGTTATCATAATTTAATCCAAGCATCCTTTTCTGCATTATAATCTCTCTCAAAATAAAGAGTTTTCATATTGGCACATAATTGGACAACATGCATGCTGACCAATATATCAGCTGGGCTCTAATGCTTATATTCACTTGTACATTGAAAGCCATCCATTGGCTGTTTTGGGGCATCAGTGAGCAAGACTGCTGAATGACGACGCTGGATTTTTTTTTAACCTTGACTTGTCAGGCAATTAATTCACCGTCCGTCATACCCATAGAGAAGTCACAGGCATTTACAATCCCTGATCAACCAGCTCTGGGAGGCAAAAACACCAGCATTCAACACATCATATCTCACCGACCGGCTCTACGAAGAAAAAGGGCTTGTTGACACACTGTCAACACGTACACAAAGCAGAACTGATGCAGAGACAGACAGAGGAAGACAACTGATTGGGAAACAGGTTGTGTGTGCTTGTATACTACTTCCTCTGTCTATTCCTGATTGTCTGGTGGGGCTCTCTCTATCTCTCTATCTCTCTCTCTGCAAAAAAAAAACAAGATGAACAGCCGGAATGGACAGAAAAAAACACCTGCTCCTCTGCTTTGCATGTGCAACACACACACACACACACACACACACACACAGACAGGAAGGCAGAGGCAGACAGGTAGAGAGAATCATGCAGACAGGAGACAAAGAGAAAGACACGACCACAACTTCTGTTGACATACTAAGACAGCACACAACAGTGATGCGTGAGGAAACACCCGCATTCATGCGTGTGTGTGTGTGTGTGTGTGTTTCACAAGGTGGTTATTACGAGCGGAAGTGCACGGACTGTTCCTTGTTAGGGAGCTAAACTATCATTCTGAAACCACACACCAGCCGACAGTGTTAATCTGGACGGCGGACAAACTCAACTGTAGCGCGTTCTCACGACGGGCAGTTGGAGCCAACTGCCAGTTGAACCTTTGAACTGGCGGAAATGAAGCATTACAAGCACCATGTCAACAGTGGAGACAATGAAAACAGACGAGGAAACTGTCCTCTGCTCGCAAGCTAACGCTGCTAACGGTGTTGTCGTTCGGGAAGAAGGAGACAAAAAAAAAAAAAAAAGCGGTAAAACAGATTTTAGAGCCGGTAAACTTAGCGAGTGACACACAGGTAACCGTAACTGAAAATGATGGGCAGTTATATTTCACGCATGCGCACGAGCACAAAGGCAAGGCACTTTATGACAGTCAGCAGCCGACAAAAACACAGCGGAAATGGAGCCTCGGAACGCTTTCGATGGCGAGGAGCTTTGGGTTCGGTGGCGGAGGCAGCGGCGGTGGTGGCGGAGGAGGAGGATTCAATAAAAGGCGGCTCTTACCGAAACGCAGGGGCTGGAGCTGGTGCTGGGGGTCGGTGAACGCTGCACGGTAACCAGCGCCATTCAGCGACCGGGAAGCGGACACCTGAGAGGAAGCGACAGCGGCGAGACGAGCATAATTGTTCTGAGTGGGAGAAAACCCAACTGAACCCGGGTTGTTGGTCCTCTCTCGTTTTTCCTCCCTCTTCCTCTCTGATCGTGGACTATTTGACTACTCCCCGGCTGTTTCCTCTGTCAGCGCCACCTGCGCATGCGCAACTACCCTTGGCTTGTCAATCCTGATTAACCATATGCGTGCTGGACGTAAACAAAGCAGTGAAGAATGCTGTCTCTCTGTCTCTCTGTCTCTGTCTCTCTCTCTCTCTGTCTGTCTGTCTCTCTCTCTCTGTCAAGCATTAAGTGAGGAATTATATTAAAAGTTGACCTCCATCGTCAGGAAGACAGATACAGAAATTTCATTCATAAAATGTGTGTCTTAAAAGTTTACTCTATATCCTGCAAATGTATGTTTTCCAGAGAGTTGAGAGACTTGCGAGACAATAATCTTTAAACGCAGTTGTCAGGATCAGCACTGGCCAAACTATCATGACTTTCGGTGAGACCCTCCAAAACACTGGATCCTACATTACCCATAATGCAACATCTAAGTGTCTCTTGACTCTCCCTGCCTCATGAATATCCTGCTTTTCGATCCAAATTAGCTGGTCTACACAGGTTTTTTTTTAAACGCGGGTCAACCCCACTGAAAGTTGCCTATTGACCCCATTCCCTCTTCCCGCAGGCAAGGCAGCCCATCTGTGATTTTTATCAGTTTTAACAGAAGAGAAAACAACAATAGGCCCATTGTGAAAGAGACGACTCATTTGACTGGAAACGGAAGTTAGCCGGCTCGGTCTGAAGAGTCAAGTGACCCGGGTGTAAATGCTGAGTTTAAACATTTCAGTTGCACGGAAAAACCTGATTTTAGCAGGTTTAGGGGGTATTTTTGACCTGTGGCAAAGGGGTAATAGAGTTCTGCATGCTAAATATTTTTAGCTAAGATTTTACATATTGCACCTTTAAAAAAGCCCAGATATAAGATAAGACAAGGGAAATGTTTTAAGACGAGCTAAATCACTTGAATTAAGGTCATGTCTGTTCTTAATCTCTTAGAAATAGACTTTTCTCAAGTAATACAATCTGCTTGAATCAAATCAAACTTCAGTTCAAGTCTCGTGACTCATTATTTTACGGTTGCTTCAGCCTCAAGAGGTGTGCCATCATAAAAGAAACTGAAGAAAAGTAGCCTAACTTTTAGGTTGTTTGTTGGTGTGTAGGCTCCTGTATAACATCTGTATAGTGTGCATATTTTTTGTTTTGTTTAAGAGAGTCTTAATTGTGGTGCTCCAAGGTAAAGCTACAGCAAAGACGAGCGGCCTGTCCACAGAAGGGTTATCAAGCCCGGAGTCAAAAGTTCTTCTGTACACGTGTACGAGCTTCTGTGAAGTGGGTGCAGTTCTGACTAAGGGAAAACAGTGATGATATTTGATGATTCCTGAGGTGTAGCCTGGCCTGTCTGGACCTGTACTGCAACACTGTCATCTTCACTGCTCGTGGGCCCAGTTCAGGCATAGCAGCAACCATAGCCTGTCCACGCACTCAAAACGTGAAGTTGTGTGTCATCAGCAAGTGTACCGGAGCGCAGGAACCACTATCATTAAAGCTGCTGGACAACCTGGTTTCCTTCCCCCCGGTCCTCCCACAGATCAATGCCTAATAATCAGACCGAGCTGCCAGAAATTACAGATGTGAGCGCTGACCCAGAAACAACTCACGATAGTTCAAATGTTTCACCGTATTTGCTTGTTGTCACCAGCAATTTCTAGATCATTACACACACACACACAAATATATCTCTCATTCATTGGTTACAGAGATAGTATTTGTCCAATCCCTTTAATTTTTTTACCAACATCACCGTTTGTACTGTCCGTCTACCACTCCATCCATTCATCCATCCATCAGGCAGCTTTGGTCGTTCTGTTTGTACCAGAGGGATTAGCAGTGCGGCCAGAGATGAGATGAGATAGAGATTACGACAGAGATAATGGTGTTTGGATTTCGAGTCACTCAGAGGAGGCAGTGGGAATGCAAAGCTGCAGCCTTAATCACAGGTGAGCCATGTGCTCTCTGATCTGATTTGAGAGAATGACTTACCGCAGGTTTAGAGCAGAGCAGCTGACAGCAATGAACACAGCAACTGACAGGCAGTAACCACACACTCCTGTGTTTTGTTTTCTCTCCGGTAAGAATAGCAGACTCACTTGCGCCTTTCAACACATTTAATCTTTTAAAGAAGCACTTCACGTCATTGACTTTCTACGAAGTGATGAGCCCTTGTCGGCCTATTGCAATTATCATAATAAATCCATGATCCTCTGTATCTGTGGTGAAGCACTTTGCTGCTGGATCTGTGGTCACATGAATAGAATATAAATAGATCTATCGTCAGCTTAGGTTAATGTTCATTGTGGTGGTGTACAATATACAACTAGTTCCAGACTTGGAGGTCAGGACTGTTTCAATTGCACATGAGATGAACTTAAAGGGAACACAGGGGGATTACGAGGACAGGAACAATTAAAATCTAAATTCTTCTTCACAAAATGATGCATATTTGATGTCCTATATATTCTGATTTACTTTTTTGTTTTTGAAGACTGTTTGACTTCACCAAGCCTCTAAATGCTATTCAAATTATAACCAGTTTATTTGGGAAGATCCTTTTTTGATTGATCAGCTCAAAACTCACAGATGCGTATCCTGTGCTGACGGGTATCATGAGTCATGTTTGGTATTAAAGGATCAGCTACAGTTAAGAATTGAATTTAAAAGATTGTAAATTACATCTTCTCAAATCAATTTGGGATTTTGCACTTCTAGACACTTAGCCCAGATGAGCTGCATGGAGCCATGACATGTTTTTAAAGAAGCCCCCATTTACGTCTGTTGTTTGGGAGAACGCTGCAACGCCGTTTTGCTGCAACGCTTCCAGAAATGTTTTTGTGGACTGTGGAACTTCATCTGACTTTCAAATCGGCATGGGTGTAAGAGGATGATAACTTAATTTTTACTTTTGGATAAAAATACCCTTTAAGGGGTCACAAGCAAAAGAATAAAATAAAAAGATTGGGAATTACTGACATTGAATAAAAAGATGCTATGTCACTCATTTTTGACATTATCCTAAGTATTCAGAATTTCACTTTACCAGTTCAATAAGTGTAAATTATCCCAGTTGTAATATATTGCAGGCAATGCATTGGTTAGTTTGTACACTTGAAGCATGTCTCGTCTTTATTAATAAGTAGCTCCCTAGAAGACTGTGTCATTCAAACTCCATTATAATCATAAACAGAGTTTTAAGTTAACCCATTAGCCTTCATCCTCTGGACCACGAATGTCAGGAAAATCCATCCAACAGTAGTTCGTTACCACAGAACAGTAGAGATATTGTTTACAAAGTATACTTTTACACTTATCAATTCTACAAAATGTCTGAAAGGAATTATTCAAAGCATCACTGGAGGGTTTCAGAGAACGTCTGGAGACATGTCACTGCTGATGTGGCTCTAATTCAGTTGTGTTTGGTGTCATCTGGTTCTCCATAAACACGAGTCACGTCATTTTTGAGCACAGTATTCATTTTCTACAACAGCAGTCAAATGAAACATGTGGTGATGCTGTCCTAAATTGAACACAATCATGTGATACATAATGTAAATGCCGAATGGAAAACTCAAGTTCAATCTTTTAAGAATACTCTTTCATTTGTATCCAGGTGAGTTCTATCACAGGCTAATTGTAGTTTAAGTCATAGATTTGTCTCTACTCTATATTTATGTAGTAAACCTGTGTGTCATAACTCGAATCTGAGAGAAATATGGACATTTATTCTTCTGGATTGAATCATAAAAAGTTTGCTGTGTGCAAACCTGAAAATCATAAGAGACTGATCAGTGTCGCCATCTATTGGTGGTAAGTTTAATCTTAATAAAAACAGCATATCTTCTATTGTAATGTTTATAAAGTTGGCACACGAAACTTTGCTTATAGGCTTTTTAATTAACTGTTCTCTGATGGCACAAGCTGTACACAAATCAGCACATTTTGCTCTTAATGGTCTCTTGTTTGATTTTTTTCCTGACAATGGAAGTCCGCACATTCGATACAGGCTGATAAATCGATAAAGTGAATGAAAGCAAAAATAAACCACCAATTTATTACATCATACTAAAAATATCACCCACGTGTTTATATCCATATGACATAATTTTTTTATTTTTAAATTTTGTCTATTTATGAGTGAAAATATTGCGTCGAAAGTGTCGCGGGCGTTCACGGTCAGCAGAGCAAGATGGCGGTCCCTACAAAACAGTGAGTTGCAAACATGCTAACGCGACATGATAGTGTGTGATTAACATTAAAAGACACGGGTTGTACTTGTGTGTGGTTATAGTTTGAGTCGTAACAAAGGACTACATCTACTGTAGCAGCTGTACTGTAACAGCTCAGGGTTATTTTTAGAAAACGGTGGCTCGTCCATTGCTATTCGTGCTGCTAGTTAACGACATGCTAACGTTATGCTAACCTCGCCTTCAAACCATAGCTGCGTTAGCAGAAATAGGGTTTGTTCACAAGCCACCGATCGATCAACTACTGCTTAATTTGATTAGAAACGCTGCAGCATTGCTTTAGATTTGTGCCTTACCAATAATACTCTCAGGGTTAATTTATTAAACTTTAATAGCTTATGTTTGTCGTTCAAACTGGATTGAATTTGATAGATTTTAAGACGTTTTGTTTCACTTTTTGGTGCCAGGCTTATTGCACCATTAACACTGCCTGTCACCTGTCGAATGAACCGTTTAAACATCTAGCAAATATGGCTGCTCTTGCTCCCTGGGGTGAAATTGCTCACATAACGTTACTGTATTTAGAATATAAGGTGGTATGCTGCAAATTGATTTGTTTTTTCTAAGATAAATTCGATTGATAACATCATTCAAAAGACATGGGGATGAGACAAACATCTTAACGATCACTAATTTATCCAGATAGTCACTGTTTAGTGTGAAACACTCCACTTTAAAGGGCAATATGTAGTTTTGAAAAAGAAATTCAAACTCAGAATTTTAAAATTTACTATAATAATGATACAAACTTATTTAGTGTTTATTTTTTCCTTACCTGGATGAACAAGCTGTTGTCTGAGGAAAATACGGTCTGTTTGAAGCTAGAAAGGTGGCAGGGTCCGCCAAATATAACCAAAGTAAACCAGTATGAAACCGTTTGTTTGTTCAGACATGAAATGAAGATCTTTCTCCTCTAATTTAAATGTCTTCCCCAAAACTACAAAGTGCACCTTTAATATAATTTGCTGTTCATTGTGAAAGCTTTCCATGTGAAATGCATGTACAGATTTCTTGCAGGATAAAGTTTAAGAAGCCATGTCTGCTTGTTGTGCTCAGGTACGGGCTGATCTTGCCACAGAAGAAAGGAGCGTCAAAGACAGCAATCTTGCAGAAGCCCTCCGTGTTTGGGGATGACTCGGACGACGAGGTGGGTAAACTTTTGGATTTGTTAAGAGCAGTGGGGGAAAATACGTTAAAAAGAAAAAGAAAATGGCTTATTCAGGTGTCGCGTGACATTTTATGAGAATTCTGTCCAAACACACTGAATATGTTTTTGTATTTTTGTTTCTCAGACCTCAGTTGGGGAGAGTCTGCAGAGAGAAGCTGTTAAAAAGAAGATGATGAAGCAGGTGAGAGGAAGAATAAAAGACTTCATGTATAAATACAGTCATTCCCCTGTGATTTACCTCTCTCTGTTTTTTGTCCATTTTTTCTTTTATCCCTCTCTGTCTAAAGACACGTTTGGAGATGCATAAGGCCCTGGAACAGGACAGCACTGTGTATGACTATGATGCTGTGTACGACGACATTCAAACCCAGAGACTTGAAAACAACAAAAAAGTTCTGCACGGCGCTGACAAACGGGTAATCGTGTTTATGCCGAACATGTCTACAGCTGCGTTTGCCAACACTGGGATTTTATTAAGAGTGGTCTGATAATTCTGTGTCTTTTGTCCGTGTCTCTTTATTACAGCCAAAGTATATCCACCAGTTAATGAGAGCAGTTGAGGACCGGAAGAAAGAACAAGAACGAAGGGAAGAGAGGAAGATCCAGAAGGAAAGGGAGGCAGAGGGAGAGAAGTTTGCCGACAAAGACGCTTACGTTACCTCCGCCTACAAGCAAAAACTGCTGGAGCAGAAGGAGGAAGAGGAGAGAGAGAAGAGGGAGGCGCAGATAGAAGGTTAGACTGTACAGTAATTTATGTGCGTGTAATGGATTTGGTGAGACTTTGAACAACATATGAATGTATCTCAAAGCCACTTTATGTAGAAAAAATGAAGAAATATGGGTTGGTTCCTTTCAGTCAGCGTCCGTTAACGTGGACAAGCCTGACACGTCAACTACCTAAATGAATATCTTGTTTTTTCTGACATCTGTCACCTTTTCATTCTTTGAGACACTTGTCTGTTTTTGAAGTCTGTCCAATGTGATGTTACTGTAAACTAATTACATCGCTGAGGCGAAGCAGAACTGCCGTCTCTATTTTGACAGTCGTCGTGGTTATTGTGTGACCTTTCAGTACGAGCCATGAGAAGTAGAAAACAATTTGGTTTTAACTACACTTCCTGCAGAACTTCTGCCATTAACAAGGTAACATCTGCTCTCAGCCGTCTTTTGAATGGACAGACTGTTAAACTCTGTTCTAAAAGCAGCTGTTTAATTGTAGGCCCATCTTTTTTCATAGTAAAAACCTTAGTTACACCATAACTTACTCTTTTCTGACTTGCTTCCATCTACAGACACAATCAGCACACGTCATACACTCAATGACATCATTAACTTACCTGTGATGAAGTGTTTGCACAGACATTTATATGTTGACAAATCTCTCATTTTTATTGTCCTTCGATATTTGGGGAAGTAAGAAAAAAAACATTTCAATTTTCAGGACAGAGACGTATGCCTGCTCTCATTTATGGACTTTCAAATATTTTAGAAGCTACACTTCATTCAATAAATGTTATTGTGCTGATTATGATCGTAAAACCATCTTCTCCTTAAAGAGAGAGACTTGAAATGTTGTGTAAAATATGGCACTTTATGTGAAACAGTCTCGTTGTTATGTTTGAATTGTTTTTGTGTAGCTGCTTTGGACGTGAAGAAACAAAAAGACATGAGCGGCTTCTACCGGCACCTGCTGAATCAGACTGTCGGAGAGGAGGCGATACCAGATCGCTCAGCAAACAAGTCAGTCGTAGCTCTGCATTACTTTCTCATCTTCAACCACTTTAACAGCTATTCTGAGCCTTCAATTGTGTCCGTCTCTTTCTGCCTCCACAGAACTCAACCCTCTAAAGTCTCAAAGGACGCAGAGAGGACTTCACCTGTTCCTTCATCTACGTCCCACGATAACGTCCCCAGTTCGTGCAGCGACGTCGAGGAGGGGCCAGAGCAGAAGTCGGGGTTTAGTAAGCCTGCATCCGGCTCTGCACACTCAAAACGACAATACAGACAGAGGTCGCCCTCATCGGGGAGCGGTGAGGAGAAGGAGAAGGAGAGGGAGAGAGAGAGACATAAGAAGAGCCACAGAGATCACGACAGAGACAGAGGGAAGGACAGGGACAGAGACAGAGAAAGAGACAGAGACAGAGACCGAAATAGGGGAAGGGAAAGGGATGACAGACACGGAGGAAGAAGAGACGACAGGGATAGAAGGAAAGACAGGGACAGAGACCGAGGCCGAGACGATGACAGAAGCAGAGGCAGGGGCGATACAGAGAGGGAGGACAGGCATGGGAAGAGGGAGAGGAGCCCCAAAGAAAGAGAGAGAGACAAGAATGGAGAAAGGGAGAAGAGGAGGAATCCAGAAGACAAACGGAGGGACAAAGATCGGGAAGAAGAGAAGGAGAAGAGGAAGGAACCAGAGAAGGAGAATGTAGCCGTAAAGAAGGAAGAGAAAGATCCAGAAAAGATGGAAGAGAAAGATCCAGAGAAGAAGGAAGACAAAGATCCAGAGAAGAAGGAAGAAAGCCAGAAAAAAGAGGAGGAGCAAGGACAGGAAGGCGGGGAGAAAGAGGACGCGGAGGAGAAGGCGAACAAGTTTGCAAAGCGCAGCACGGATCAGACTGTGACTTCGGCAAGAGACCGGTACATGGCCAGACAGATGGCACGCTCCGCCTCGAAGACGTATATAGAGAAGGAAGAGGACTGAGCTCACATCCCTGAACTGCACTCAAACTCAACCTTGTCTCGATTTAGAGGATAAGGCTGATGTCATTTGATGTATTCCATCTTTTTTTTTTTTTTTAATAAATCCCATGAAAAGGACGAGACCAACAAGTCAAATCAATTTTACACTAAAACTAGCGAGAGCCTTTCATAACAAAACAAAACGTAGATGATCGACTCCTCTCCCGTTCCCAGAAGACGAGTTTGCCTTTGTGTTTTTTCTGCTGTGTCACGTTCGACTTAAAGCAGCATGTGTCATGGTGGTAACTTTTTTTATATCTTCAGTCTCTTTTCAAACTCTTTGCCTACTGAACTATCTTCATGCACTACTTAAACAGAGACCCATAGAATCTGTGAAGTCGACGACCGGAGTTTGAGCCGGTGAATGCCATGATTACTGCAGAGTCATTTGACTTGGGAACAAATGCCGTTTGTAGACTTTCCCATTGAAGACAAAAGCCTGATCTTAGGGCACTATTGGGTTTTTTTTGCAGAGTGTGTAAGAGTTAGTAGTTGCTTCTTCAATCAATACCGTTTCCCAAGTCCATTGGTTCCAATGGAAGATGTGAATCATTAAAAATGGGTGCTGTAGTTTGTTGCAGATGCTCCTCAGATAGGTGTAAATAGGACAGTTGTTAGGGACTACTTTGTGTCGAGCTCTGTGGCATAAAACGATCTTTGTTTGTAAGATCGATGGCTTGTTGGGTTTAGTCTTTTCATGGGATTTATGAGGAAAATATTTAATTTTGCCCCCTCATCCTCCACCATTAACTCCACCATTAACTCCACCACACACTGCAGTGGACAGATTTAAACAGTAGAGCGTGCTCACGGTCTCCAGTGACCAAAGACGGACCTGGATGATACTTTTCTGGACTTGAATAGGTGGATTTTTGATTTATCTTCGTGGTATAAAACAGGCTGACTTGTAAATATGAATTTTGAGCCTCTTGTGACGTCACATCAAGGAATAAGTGTAAATAGGAAATGTTATCTTATTGGCTAATTAGTAAGATGGATGAAGGGAATGAGGCATCGATGTTGTGTTTGATCACTTTTGTTGGGGTTTTGTATCCTTCCTGATGTAGTCGGTGACGAGTTAATAAAATCATTTCTGGTCCACAGTTCCTCTGTTGCTTCCTGTTTGTTTGTTTGGTGTTAAAATGTCTGCAAGAAATCAAGATTCCAGCTCAAAATTCAGAAGATAATGTTTATTCAACAAGGATTATTCGATCACAGAAACATGTTTGTGATGTCTCCCTGCTGCTTGATTGCAGGAATCCTGTGTTGTAGGAATCAGCGTTGGTCTAGTTGTACATGAAGATGTTGGACCACTGAAACAAAAGAAAAGTACAATTATTAGGATCTTTTTATGACTCATTTCTGCTCAGAAAGGGCCACACATTACATTTTCTAATAACTTTACACTGCTACAACCTCTTACTTCAGAGGGAAATATTGTATTTTGTACTCCACTAGATTTATTCGACAGCTTTCGCTGAAAGTTTTGTTGGATTTGTTAAAGATAAACCAACCCGACAGTAAAATTCTGTTTATACGTGGATGCATCAATAAGCCAATAATGTAAAATAGAACAGTCACAGGGGCCTTTACCTCGGGAACAGGGAAATACTACTTGAGAAAAAGTCTTAAAATCGGGCTGTCGACACTATCATCAGGACCAAACAAATTAAAGATAAAGATATTAAGATATGTATCTATAGAAAGTTGGAAAATAAAATTCAAGCAATTAAATCTATCTTTAACTTTGTTTACTGTGTGAATCGCCCTCAAAATACGAGCGTAGGGAGGTGAAGAGAGTCTGTAAACACAACTAAAGTAAGTGTACATAAAAGAACAATTCAAGAACGCAGCGAGGGGAAAAAACAACCAGATGAACTCAAAGAAAACATGAAGCCCAACATCATGCTGGATTATTCACACACAATTCACATCAGGGTAATTGTGAATATTGCACAATTGGCAGTTGAACTATCAGAAAATGTAAGTAAAAGCTTTACTTAAGTAGATTAGCTACATTCCATCACTAAATATTACAGGAGTCTTTTCTGCATTATTGCTTCTTCTGTTTCGACAGATTCAGAGTCGTCTTTCTATATGTTGGATGTGTTGTGAGAAGAATAAGTGGCACTAAGTGGAAATAGAGTCACCTCGTCCCAGTTCATGTGAATGATTCCGTCTGATGCCTTGTCGTTGAAAACATCTGTGAAGAAAGCAAAGCAACAAATGTCTCATTTTACGATGCAACATAAGCTGTATTTCCACATTGAGAAAATAACGTACCAGCTCTGATTCTGCACACAGTTTGAGTTTTCTCAGACTTGAAGTCAGAGCAACTAAAAGCCTCATTCCCCCAAAAACAAGATTGTATTTTCGAAAGTAAAGTATCCGCTCACTTGACATCTTGTCCAGGCGCACCATGAGGGTGATGAAGCTCTCCAAGGAGGTGTACGAGAAGCCCGAGTAGCGGAACATCATCAGCTGCACCATGCCGTCGTTGATGTCGATTCCTGGCACAGACACAATGACTCCGGTTATGAATGCGAATACGAAGCATGTTCACCTGTCTTGTATCGATGTGAGATTATCATTAACTTGATTTTTAAGCTTTATCTTAAACTTTAAATGGATAAATAGCCGTACCTGCGGACTCGATTGCCTTCCTGAGCTCATAGTCAGACAGGGATCCACTGTTGTTCAAATCTGAGCGCTGGAAGAGTTTCTGCAAAAAAAAGATTCTACATTTAGAAACACTTCTTTTCTTATTACTGGCCGCACGTTAAACACAAATTCGCCTTATTTGCTGCTTTACCTGGTATTCGTCAATCTTCTTCCAGAGAGTTGAGAATTCAGAGAAGGACGTCGTCTTCCGTTGGTCGGTCTTTGCATGTTAAGGGCGTCTCATCAAAAACAGATGGTTGTGAGTTCATTTACGATACTTACAGGGGGATTTTTACATCAGAAAAAACAAAGTAAACGCTATTCTTTGTAGGATACATCCACCATGGCCATCATGCTCCTGCAGGTGTCCAAGCCAAAGGAAAAGCCGCTCGAGGTTCCTGCGGACGGTAGACACGGAGGACGAGGTGAGAAGAAGATTCTGAGTCGTCATTCACGACTAAATCTGTTAGTGTTTTGGAAGCCGATGATATAAATCAACCTACCGTGAGGGAAGTTGTCATTCAGGAGTCTCCGGAGCTGCCTGGCGCTCAGCTCGCCTCTCTGACAACACACACAGAAACAACAAACACTGTGATCGGACGGTATCAGAAAGAAATCAGACATGGGAGGGTGGAGAAGATTTAAACACAGGTCAGATCAAGAGAAATAACGCACCTGATCAGCGTAGCGGTTGAATATAGAACGGACTGGATCCTTTTCAGAGGTCCTGTCATCGTCTTTGTCAGGAATCTAAAGTTGACAAGTTAATGGATCAGACATAAAAAAAAAAAAAAAAGGCAAACAAACAATCCCTCCTCTCAGCTACATTCTTCCTGTTCGCACCTCTGGGAGTTTCAAGTCCTCTTTGTGGTCATCGTGGTTCGTCGTGGTCATCGTGGTCATCGTGGTCGTGGTCGTCGTCACCGTGTCCGTCGTGGGGGCTGGATGCAAAAGAAGAATTAGTTAAAAACCTGCTTCCTATGCTAACGGTTCGCTTCGGGGGAAAACTAGATATCTTTCACGGGAAGTCACGAGGTCTCCAGCCGTGCTTGTGGCGAGCAAAACAGGTATTTAAAGCCGAAGCAGATCTTTTCTTAACCTCAACCAAGTGTATTTTGTGCCTAAACCTAACCGCACCAAAAGCACAGTGGAAAATTTTACCTAAAGAAAGGCAAAGTTGCAACATCATGTATCAATAACTTCCAGTATATCCATCCCAATGTTTATTCTGGCGCCTGGGAGCGATCAGAAGCTCTGATACTTCTTCTATTTTAATACATTTTTATTGTTCTATAAATAACAAACGCAGTGGAATCACCTGCTAATAACTTAAATATGCTAACAGCTTATAAAGAAAATAAATATCCCTCTGAATATGTCGTGTCCTCGGTGTCATGATTTGGGTTTTTGGTTTAGTTATTTCCGTTGTTTTGTCTCTGTTCCTCTCTTTCCTTTCTCCCGCCCTTTTCCCCGATCACCTGCGTTGCGTTTGTTAATTAGTCTCGTCTCTTTAAAGCTTTTTCTCTCACTCTGTGTCACTTTGTCTGTTTTTGTCGTGCGTTCCCGTCCAGTCCTGTTTCACTCCCCGTCTTCCCGACTGTTCGTTGGTTTGCACTTTCTTTATTTCTCAAGATAAAGGTAGGGAAAGGACAGAAGGGGGGGGTGTGAAAGTAAAATATGACGCAAGGAGAGAAAAGAGGAAATGACAAAACCAATAGAACCCCAAACCCACGACGCCCACGATCCTTAAAGAAAGCTTCGACCCTGATCGACTGTTGAGGTCCGTACCTGATTTTAGTCTCAGACTTGGAGTAGACGGTGAGAACGAAGTCTCCGTTGACGTACGGCTGCATGGTGGACGGGACGATCACGTACTCTCCCGGCTGCAGGCTGTGTTGCTCGA
>OMLP01005371.1:1197-20172 GCA_900302685.1 Spondyliosoma cantharus | reverse complement strand
CTGTGTTGCTCGATCAGATCCCTCTCGGGGGTGTAAGTCTGCGTCTGCTTCAGGGGCCTGTTTCTCCTGAAGAAGCTGGTGCTCAGGCGTCCCTGTGGTGTCTGGAAAGAATATTTAAAGTGAGGAAATTCCTTTCTGGGCATCACGTTGCATTATCAGGAATTATCTCTTGGTGCACAGGTGGAGAGTGATCGTTGCTCTTACCCCTGGTGGAACCTGTTGGAAGTGAAATGAGAAGAAGAACGTCAGTATACAGTTTTCAGATCAGTGGTTCAATGGTTCCGGTTAAATAGGTTTTCATACTAATATAATTATTCATTAAAATTCAGGAGGCGAACCTTGAAGAGCGAGAGTCCGATCAGCTCGGACCTCATCCGGTTGCGATGCTGCTGCTTTGGTTTCATCATCAGAGACAGCATGATGTTTTTGTCGTCGACCTCCTTCTCGTCTATTATGCTCACCTGGATGCGATACTGAGGATTCGTGGCGAAGGTAGCTGCAGGTGATGAGAAACATAATCAATGCATATTATAACCCAAATCGGGAGCAAAGACACGACGGACATCTCGTCCTTGCAGTTATAATTCAGGGTGAAGGAATTCATCTGGCTCACGTTTAGACACGTTGCCGCCTGCAGACTTCCCAGCCACCCAGCTGCCGTCGTAAATCATGCATTTCCACTGGCAGGTGAGGTCTCCGTCGATGAAGTTGGGGTTCTCGCAGCAGATGGACACGATCATGAAGTAGTGACAGAAGTCCTCCAACTCCATCCTGACGGATCAAGACAGGCGCAGCAGGAGAGATTTAAAAAACAAACATATAGTTTTTGCACACTGAAGAGGAGACGAACACATGGCTTTTAGTTCTACTGTTTATTCAAACTTCACCCGCGAGAAATAAAATGTCTGTTCTTGTTTATTCACTCTTTACAGTGTTTTACTGCTATTAGCAGTGTTTTTACGGCAGTGTGCTGGTGACACACCAGCAGTGTGCAAACTTACAGGCTAGCAAACATGCACGTATGCAAACAGTGTACGTTCCAAATTATGACACAAACTGGTTTTACAAGTATTTACGAGGAAGGAGGTAAATCCATTACATTTGCCAGGCCTCCTCCCCTTGTGAGTTGCATATAAGTAATATGCTTCTCAGTTATGAGTGAAATTGGATATTAAAAACTATTTTCTTTTCGGCATATAAATGTATTATTTACTGACCTTAGGTGGCCACCCCAAGACTTTCAGTGCCCCCCCTTCACAGGTGTTCTGTGGGCGGCCCTGCTCTGTCAACACAACCTTTATAAAGTCGACTTACCAAAACTCTCCGTCGTCGCGGTCAGAACACTTCTCCCGATCTTCTGGGCTTACCCTCTGCCACATGTCCGACCTGAGCTCAGGAGGAAAAATAAGTCAATGACGGAATTCAACAATTTGAATTTTTATTTTCATTCGTGTAAAAACAATCGATCTTGAGCTGCAGGGTAAACTTTTAACGTGCAGATATGGGTGTGATGTATGATTAGTTTAAGTACTTGTCGCTCCACTTTCCGTTCCACTCCGTTCTGCCCCAAGGGTTCATGACTCGCACCAGCTTCACCTCGGAGCCGTAATAATTGACCTAAAGACGAAATCATGAGCCAATACCGAATCATCCCTGACGAGTATCTTGCTTGTTATTTGAACCTTTCTCCTATTTACCTTTGTGACTGCTGTGACAGAATAGGCGTGAGCATCCACCAATCCAGTGTGTGCCACAGTGTTGACCAGCTTATCCTGAAACAGACAAATCGGTTACATCACCCCACGGAGGTCGGTTTCTAAAATGTTTTCTCCTGCGGCGCGTCCCGTCTTACCCCTTTCTGGGCCGTCCCACAGCAGATCATGGAGTTGCAGCCGGTGGCTCTGCTCAGTGAGAGCCACAGCTCATCGTCGTGGCCTGAGGAGTGTTCCTCCCTCAGTTTGTAGGTCATGTGCACACCTCCGCTGAAATCCTTGCAGGCCTCTGACGGCAAGCCAGCGTTCATGTCTGCGTATGAGCCACACACTCTGAGGTAGAAAGATAAAAAGACGTTCGCAAATGTTGCCGGGTTAAGAGTTCAGCTAAACCTTGATTTGGGTGTTTGGGTGAGTTGTGCGTACTTGGCGTATGCTTTCTCCAGCAGAGGAACCCAGAACTCGTTCCCATTTTTGGAGTGCACAGACAGCAATTTGTTGTCGATCGTTGGCAGGCAGTCGTCAATAACAACATCCACCCACTTGCCAAACCTCCAGAACTGAAAGAGGAAGGAACGAGTAAGAATTGCAAGTCGGCTGAGGGCAAGAATGTGCATTTTTTGTCAACACGTTATTATGCGTCTTTACCCTGAAGTGAAAGATCCCCGTATAGTTTTTGAAGGACTGGTCCATCGGCACGACTTGCACCATCAGGCTTTTGTGGAATGTCAGTGCGGAAATTGCCGCCAGGAACCAGCAGTTACCTTGTAAATGACAAGAATAAATACTTTTCTCAAGCACTGCAACATAGTTCAAATTGTCACCTATAAGCAAGGTTGTCGTTGCTTACCAACACTGCCTTGACCGAAGTCGAACCTGGAGGCTCCTTTGGAACAGAAGATCGGCTCATTGCTGTTGTTTTGCGCTTTCAGGATGTCCTGAAGAAAACGACAAAGGAAACGAATCAGATGAACGAGCACGCACGAACATACAGAGGATGGAAAAAGGAAGAAAAGTATTTTACAGCTGGACGAAGCCACTCCACTTGGGCTTCACGCCAGCTGCTCAGGTCCGGCAGGTCACCCAGAGATTGGTTGTTCGGTGGGAAGGTGTTGTCCACAAACAGTCGGCCTCTGCGGAGGGAGTTATCTTTCAGCTGGGCGTAGTCTTGGTTGTTGAACTTGGCGGGGTTGGAGCGGCTCCCCTCGCTGCCATCTTGGTAGCGCAGGTTGATGATAGAGGTGCACTGTCCAGATTCAGACATGTTGACGAGACTCTGAGACACAAGAAGGGAGACAAAAAAAAGAGAATTCACAGTCTTATCTGAGATGCAGCTGCTCCACCCGGCTTTCGTATAATGGACGAGGATAAACACCTGCAGGACTGCTGCTGCAACCAAGCTGCTTCTTTGCGAGAGGGGTGACTTGGAGGTGTCAAGTCTGGTCTGTGCAGCAGACTGTAGACGACTTATATACACACAGTGTTGCATAAGTCCGGAGACAGACCCTCCCACCAAAAGGTGCTGAAACCCCTGAGGTTACAGAGGGGAGATGTTTGTGGCTCAGTGTTTTCTCATCACCTCCACTGAAGCGTTAGCAGACAGTTACCTGTCCTGTCCTGTCTCATCTGCTAAAACAGCACAACCTTCAGTGTTAATGTATACTCATTGTTTTCTCTTCTGCTTTTAATGCTTTCATTTGAATTAACTTGGTTGGTTTTATGTCTACTAGTAGTGAAAACCTGCCCTCTGGTGAAGCAGGTGTCATAGCAATGTCACGTAAAGAAAAAAACAGGGGATGGACAAAGAAAATTACAAAACACGTCACTCACATAACTCACTACAAACTGCTTCTAGGACACTTAAAATGAAATGAATTATCATATTAATACAAATATGTAAAAATATATATTTTACAGACATGAACCGTGAATAAATACAGATTTGTGTTCTTTCAAAATAAGAGACTATTCATGTAATGTTCATGAAAATCACATTTTTTAAAAGAAATCAGCCTCAAAAGTGCGGTCAAAGTCTGTAACTTTGAATTACAAACATAATAGCAACACAAAACACTTACAAAAATTGCTGTGAGGAATTATGAGACATCACCACAAAGAGACGATATCTATCATTTGAGGGAAAATCCCCATTTAAAATAAATCAGTTAGAGTATAGAAACACAATTATAGGGGAACATTTCACCTTTTTATTTGACCTTATTTATTTAGATTTTTTAGTATTGCACTGTATATACATCTGTGTTTCTGCCACTTTCAAGCCTATTGCACCAAACCACGTGTCACGAATATGAAGAAGCAAGTCAACGGGACACAGAGCATGTGAACATATAAGTACCAAAGTCACTGTATATTGTACCTGCTGACAATAACTCACTCAACGTGTGGTTTTAAAACAGATTCTTTTATCGCCCCCCCTCCAGGTTTACAGTAGCCCTCGGGACAAAATGGGTCTTGACAGGTGCAAATCCCTGACAGCTTCGTAAATTCTTCAATATTTGCATACATGCAGTAATTATAAGGAATTTACAGAATTGGGTATCAGTGTAAATCAATCCACAGAAACACAAGTTAACAATTCCTATGTCCTAATTCCAGTTAGTATGTGTGGAAGTGAAAATGAAAAGGTAGAAAGGTTTAAAAAAAAAAAACAGGTGACTCGTGAATCGTGACATGATAATGATCGTGTGACGTCTATATGGGACAATTTTTAATTGGATTTCCTTCCAAGGTTGTAATCACAACGTACTGAGGAGAAACAGGAGATCCTTTATTTTCTCTCTGAGACAATCTGTCTTGGGGGGAATATCTTTCAACATACTTACAAACGACATACTGTAAAGTGTGTAAAGGTCAGAGATGCCCTTGGGACAAAACATGTCTGCAGAGGATATATACGTCTGAGACCTTCGGGTAGATGGTTCATACATGCATGGTGCTATATGCAAATAATGACAAGGAATTGTTTTACAACGCAGAGCCACCAAAGGAAGTAAACACTGGACGAGAGCAAGATTCAGGCAAAGGCTATGCAACAATAGAGAATAACTATTGTCCGTAGAAGTGAAATTTAAAAAGGTGGAGAAAACATTTCATGCAAAACGTGTTTTAAGACCTGACGCCCACGAGGGAAATGAAGTGGGCGGCGATGTGAAAGTTTTCAGACTGTAAAAACAAGCCCGTCTTCGATAATGATAATGATCGTGTGTGCAGCAGTGGAATGGATATTCACAGTGCAGAAATGTGAATGAATGTAAACCTCGGCTGCTTCGGGCTCATCAGGAAGTCTCTGTTGTTCAGCACAGCTCAGCTCGGCATGGCACGACATCCTCACAGCTGCCACACTGCACACGCCACATCACGTTACTCTACAACTCGACCCAGTGAAAACCCAATGAGACGGACCATTTCTATTCTAACCTAAAGCTTCATTTACATGCATGCGCGGTGCTGCTCCTCTCCATTTTCATGACTTTGTTACAGGACGTCAGTGGAGTTTGGACAGTTTTCAGTTTTCTCTGCTAGAGGAGGAAAAACCTTTTGTTTTTTTCTCCATTTGCCGCTGATCTGAATTGTTTTCTGTCCTTTTGTTTATGACTTCGGAATCTGTGATTGGTCACCTGTAAGAACAGGTCAGTGTTTTTTTGAAGGCACATTTTTGTTTTTGTTTGTTTTTGTGAAACTCAAACGGGCTTGAAGTGCAACAAGTGCAATAGTGTTTAATTTCTCTGTGCACTCTAAACACCAGATGCATCTACTGTCTACTGCAGGTGACGTTAAATCCCTGTCTTGTAAAACGAACTCACTCGGTTTCACCCACGAACACGTTTGTTTTTCCCCACACGTTTTCAGAGATGGAAAAAAAAAAATGGAGGAACTTTTTTTTTTCACCGCTTCTCAAATCAAAAACACTTAAAGAAGAAAAAAAAAAAGGGAACAGATCAGACTTGGATCAGACATCATGTTCCCCCTCAGGGCTGCTGTATAAATCTTGGCTGAAGGAGAAGAAACAACATAATTCTCACATGTACAACATGCTCACCTCATAATGAAATATGCTCTTACATGAATCCATGACTATAAATAATGTAATGATAGTGTTGGACATTCTTCTGAATGGAGTACTTTGACTCTTCCTGATCATGCTACACTTTTTTACTTAAGTCTCATTCTCTATACAGGATTTCCACTTGTATATTCACAGTGTGGTAGTTAAAGGGTCTGAGAACTTCTTCCAACACTGAATGTTTCTGATGCACAGACAAGTCGTGACACAGAAAATGACAGAAATGATCTGTTTATTCTGCTTTTGATGCTTCCCTGTGGTTAAAAGCACGCCGCGAAGAAACAGATGTTTCTCTTTTCCTCGCTGACATGTCAGCTCAGATCTTCAGACAGACTTTGTACGGGACATTATGGACTTAACTATGTCTCTGTGAAGGCACGAGGTGCCCCTGCCTCCAAATCACTGCCTGAAACAAGCTTTTAATTATGAACCCCATCGTGTTTTCAAATGTATCGCATAAAGTTCAACGTGCAGTGGAAGAAGGAGTAGTTAAAGATTCAGGAAGAAGTGATTTTGATGATTTCATTACTCAACCTTATTACATTGTTGCGGTATTTAGAAGTAAGTTTATTCACAGGTGACATCAATTTCTCCCAGCTTTACTTTCTATGAGTGCCAATTCCTACTTCACCGACTTTATAACCCACGAGGCCTTTTTAATAGCAGGAATGTGAAAGTGATGCGGCTGATTTGAAGGAAGGTGAATAACTGGTTTCATACTCGCACATTTTGGCAAAGAAAACACGTCATGAGGAGACAGGAAAAGAGTACACTGAGTGACGAGACGGTACTGGCTCCAAGGTGAGCTGCATAAACCTCCTGTCAAACACACCGAGCGATAATAATCACCTCTGCACACGGTGTGTTTACGTACTCACCTGCAGGGACATTCACCTGGTAACAACGGCACTCGGCTCTCACGTAGGTGCCACATTCAGTCTGGTTCAAACAGGTGAAGCTTCCCTGTAAGAGCACCTGTCAATCACCGCTTTGTGTCACAGTTTGTTATTTCAGGTGGTGAGCAGAGGTGTTTAAACCAAACAATGAGCATTATAATATCAGCAAGTGTTCCTCATTGTTTCCTTTAAACCAAAACAATAATTTACAAGGGACGACTTACTGCACGGGCGGCTTTGTGCGTTACATCTCTCACACATCTTCATGAAATGCGTCTCAAACCGTTTTGAAACCGACAAAAACGCAGAAGGAAAACTGCATGAAAATGCACGTTCACACTGTGGATTAGCAGGGAGGGATTCCATCAGTCGCCGAGCAGAATGTGAAGACGTGAACCCTCCGTGTCACTGCGCCTGCTCAAACCTGCTGCAGGAACAAAGCGTCAGTGATCCTGACGATGACAAGAAAAGTGTGTGTTCCTCGTTTTCAGCCGTCTGCTGCTTGAACAAGCATTTCTGCAGAGCGAATTTTTACACCAGCCGCACATCTGACAGTCACACACACTTCTTGTGCTTACATTTACAATGATGATCAAGGATGATCATGAACTCTCGTGGCTACCAACTGTGTAACTCAGTCCTTCTGTTCACTTAAGAGTGTTTTTGTACCTGTCACAGTACAAGAACAGCAGCTTTAACAACTTCTGACCCATTGATACTGCACTGACATGCACATGAAAGATGATTTATAAGATGAAAGATGAATTATAAGATCTCTTCCTGTATATTTATGGACAGATTTATCAGTAACGGACAGCTTTAATCGGTGCTGAAAACACAAATCAGTTAACATAAATCCTGCCGTCGGTGCTTTTGCAGAATCCGCTTGGACGCGAAACAAATCCCACATTTTCATGCAGGCTCGGTCCGGTTGTTTGGTCCCCACCAGGGTCTGATCGACAGCTATTACACAAGCAAAAACAATAGGATGGGACATGTTCTTTAACTTATGCAGTCGATTAAATTCCTTCTCGATGGTCAACGTCATGAGGTGAGATTCAACTTTGCTGTCAGAGATCTGTTTTTCTCGGCCACGGGACTCGTTGGTGACGGCATCCCACAATTCAGACCTGTCACACAAGTCGGATCTGTTGATGAAGGCTCTCACTCATCCAGGTGAGATCTGTTAACAAGTCAGATCTGTTCATTTGCTCTCAACGACACTATAAATCCTTCAGTACGTAGACACTAACAAACGGTTTCTTCTTGCTCAGCGACGCCCACCGTGAACAGGTTCATTAAATCAAGCTTATGAGAATCTCCACTGACAAACACGCATTCTTGGCGAGGGTGTACTCGGAGAAATCCCTTTCTCAGCTTTCAACACGATTATGCTTGTGCATCAAGTGATGTCCATAAAGAGATTGGTATGACAGACGGTCACTGGGCTGCCTCAACACCAAAACAATGAGCTGAAAGAGGCTAAAACAGAGCTGAGGGGACCTGCAGACATGGGTAATAAGCAGCTGCAAGTGTAGCTTTCTGTTACCGTGATGATACTTCTGCAGCTCCAAAGACCTGTTTGGGTTTGGAGCAAAGCTGGAACTGATTTAATTCCTAGTTTGCAGTAATTAGATCGATTTTATTGTACTAGAATTCAATAAATCTTACGTGTTTCCAAGCAAGAAAATGAGTTAAAGTTCAAATATATTTGTTAATATTTACCACTGAAGTGATTCAGAAATTATATTCTTGACTTGAAATGGTTTCTAAAGTGATTTCTAAAATGTAAATAGTTCTGATTTCTATGTTATTTATTTCAAGTCAACTTATTTTTTAGCAGTCGTTTTGTTTCTTTCACTTCTTAATGATTTATTTTTTAATCTTGTCTTTGTCCCTCAGTAACCGTCTGTCTTCAGTGTGAACTAATTACTAGTGTCGTTTCCTCTGGAGGTAATTCTGTCTGGAGTCAGTCTGACCGCCCGCAGCTCTGAAGTGTCCATTAATCATCACATACTTGACTTGAACTGAGGCAGAACTGTTTCCCAGCTGAACTATTGGATTAAATGAAACAAAACTGACCTTTACCTTCATGTGAAATATCCCAGTGGAGACCTAAAGTCATCAGCAACAACTTTCTGAAGGGCGTGTGCTCCAATAGATGAAAGAAACTGGCGACTGCCTGAAGGCAAACATAAAGCCCATCAATTAGTTTAATCACATTGGTAATCCTGCTTACATGGGGAAGCAAACACATGTCCTGGTTTGACGGCCCATCACAGTTCATGCTTCAGGGTTTAGTTTCAATACCAGGTGAGACAAAGATAATTTGATGCAGATGTCCCTGCATGGACAGGTTAACTCATGTCAGGAACAAAATGTCAAAGTATTTATTTCCTCCCTTGATTGACAAGTTGTTTTTTTTTTTTTACACTCTCGGCCTTTAAATTTCAGTTCAAATGCTTCAACTCAATCCTCAGAAAGTGATTCATCTCCACACTGCTGGATGTGATGGCAGACTGGTTGCAATGTGTCTGATAGTGTTCAATAACTTTGAGGTAAAACTGAACTCAATTACAGGTATCAGGTCAAAAAAAAAAAAGATACAGAAGTTGTTAAGTTTGAGTTCTGCAATTGCTTTCAAACCGTGTGCAGAAAGAGGAACACAATCTGCAAAAGCATTCTTACTGGACCATGAGGGTGTTTGGAGACTGAACACTAAACTGATTTACTCTCAATACAGATGGAAAACATCTGTACTGTCAACCTGTTAGAGTTCATCACAGCTGCTGACATTTGTTAACTGCCACCATGTTGCTACACTATTTGATAAATTCAGGACTCTAAATTTCTCTTGAGATATTTGCTGTACTGGAGACTCAAGTCAAACGTGCCAAATTTGAACTTAGAACCTCAAGAGCAAGAAGAACATTTGCAAATATACAAAGTCAAGGGGGAACATTGAGCCCAACATAAAGCTTCAGGGTTAAGATCACTAGTTTAGTTCCTACAGACCGTCTACACCGACAGCACCTTGGAACTTGATTTAATGATTGGCCTTGTGTAATAATGGAGGCTCAACAAGCAGTTGGACCAAGTTTTAGGTTGTTTGACATTTTATTACAACATTCCTTTTTACAATAAACACATTTCCAAATGACATGTTGACATCCATCTTCAGACCAAGTGTCCACGAGTCCCTGGCGCCACCTGAAAGAGACGGTAGTCTTTGAGAAAACAGCCTCCAACAGCTCAGGTATTCAGTCTTTAACTCAGTCTTTAAAGTAATTTTCAGATTAAACAACTCATCTTACCATGTAGCTTTGCAGGTTTACTGAGGCAGAATCACTGCAAACACTTGATCCAGAACTGAAGGATAAAGACGAAGTTAGTCTCCAGATCATTTCATGCATGTGTACTGCGATGCTGCCATCTAATGTTCAGAAAACCGATGTTCACCACTAAACAATCTGACGGTAATTCCAGCTGTTTCAGTTCAAAATTTCATCACAACACTAGTTTACTGCCATTTCTGTACTTCAGTTTAAGAGCTACCTGTAGGATTCATCCGGCAGCAGACTTCAGGAGCAGCCTGGCAGGACGACCTGTAATAAAAACATTAAGTTCAGACTGGTGTATTCTGAAAACTCAGCCTTTATAACAAAAGCTTTAAAAAGACTCAGAAAACTGGATTAGACACAATCTTCAGTTGTCGCATCTGACGGCACTTCCTATTCCAAGTTTTCATCACTGACAAATCTTTGTTTAGCTTTGGACAAAAGCTTTGAATCAACTCACCATTGTACAACAATCTGTCAATGCACTTGTACTGAGGATGGCAGCATTTAGAAAACTTCTGTTTGCTGCCAATACATCAGTGCTCGTGATTTCATGTTATAGTCTATCAAGTTATTTGCTTAATGGTTCAACAGGCTAATGCAATACAACCAAGTAGGGTTTTACTTGTGTATGGTGAGACAAACAAAACTTTGTCCATTGTGAAGATAAAGTACCAGCCCCCCCAACAAACATTAACTTACATGGAACATTTCAGAAGTTGTAGCTTCAGCTCCATCCGATAAGATTAACTTTGAGGAAAACATTCTTCAGTTACCAGCTCGACCTTGAGAATTAAAAGAAATTAAAAATTGTGAAACACGAGCAGTGATCAAGTTCATTGGAGAGCAGATGTTTTTGTAATCTTGTTCAGAAAACCAATGATCACCACTGAACAATCTGCCGGTAATTCCAGCTATATCAGTTTTAGTTTCATCACAACAGAAGCAGCCAGTTGACGTTTGGATGACAGACAAAGAAACTCACCTGCAGGAAATCTTCCGTTATCTAGTTTGGGAGCATTAGTTCTTCAGTTACCGGCCCAACCCTGAGAAACCAGAACAAAGTTCAAAAATTGTGAATCACAAGCACTGATTTCATTGGAGAGCAGATGTATTTGTTATCGTATTCAGAAAACCAATGATCACCACTGAACAATCTGCCGGTAATTCCAGCTATATCAGTTTTAGTTTCATCACAACAGAAGCAGCCAGTTGACATTTGGATGACAGGAAAAGAAACTCACCTGCAGGAGATGATTCATCTTCTGCCAGTTGGTTTTATTGGCGCGCAGAGCTGCAGGGCAGAGCATTAGATAAGGTGACTTCATCTAACAATTCCATTCAGAAAATTGAATGAGACATCGTCAATTTTTGCATCTGACAGCACTTCCTACTCACGGTTCTCATTGCTTCAAAATTTAACATAAGTATCAAGACAGGATGTCAACTCACCTGTGATTTGATCAGGTGTACTTTCCATCCTCAGCATCTTCTGACAGCTGGTGTCTACCAGCTAGAGGAGAGAACAAAGGTGAAATTAGTTTTTCATTTATTCCAATTCCTGTGAAGGAAACTACTTCCATCTAATGTTCAGAAAACCGATGATCACCACTGAACAATCTGCCGGTAATTCCAGCTATTTCAGTTTACATTTCATCACTACATTTGTGGACTGTAACATTTTGAGCAAAGTGCAATATGAAACCAACCTGAGTCTCAGCATCATCATCTGGAATCAGCCCGTTTTGACCGTCCTTAAAAAGGGAAAACATTCAATAAGTCACTTCTGTTTGAAGTTGTAAAGATTTAATAACGAGTTGCAGTTTGAGGCTCAGATCAGTGAGTATGAAACATCGTCAGTTGTCGCATCGGACGGCACTTCCTATTCACAGTTTTCATCACAGACATTTGATTTAAGACCTGTAATATTATGAATAATGTTGCTCACCTTTCACAGACATGGACTCCATTGATCCAACATGCAGAGCTGCCAGACACACATCGACCTGAGGAAACAGATTCATGGTTAATGATCAAGCATTGATGCTCAGAACTACACACCTGACAAATACGTGTCAAAATCACTATATGGACTCTTCACAGCAGACATTTCGGCTCGTCAAAGCAGGAACATGGGTGTGACCAATAACGTTAAAGATGGCACCAATCCAGTTCACATCCAAATAAGTCTCATGAATGAGTGAGTCAGCATTAATAACCGAGCCCTGGAGGAAGTTCAGGTAAACAGAATGAAGCCATCTTTAACGTAATCACACGTGTCTGACAAGGCAAAATGTCTGCAGCAACAAGAGTCAGAGGCATTTCATTTAAAACACATTCCTGAATCAATTTGATAGTTAATGATCATGAATAATAATAACTGGTCATTTTACTGCTAAAAACCTCCCCAGAAGGAAACATCTACGGTTTAAGTTTGACCACGTGGCTATTATACTTAATTTTGAATAGTTCAGTAAAAACAGATAAAAAAGAAAAAAGCTAATCTCACCTTTTTTCTCATCTTGGCCATTTTTAAGTGTCCCACGTGGCTGCTTGAGGCCCGTCAGGACGATGCTAACTTTTACACTTTAGCTAGCAGGTATCACGTTTTTAACCAAAGTCACCAACAGAGCAGAACTAACGAGTCGTTTAATAAAACTTTACTGCGGTTTTCTATTAAATGACGACGCTTAACGAGTTCAACAAACTCCGCCGAGGTCTGACACAGCTGCAGAGCCGCGTCAACAAACTGAAAAGAGGCAGAGATGCGCAGTGGCGAAGCTTTTATACTCTGACCGTCGCAGGATTACTACGTCACTTCTTTTGGCGCGCAGTAAAAACGGACGTCAACGGCGATTTGTCGCCACCTGCTGTACCGGAGTGTAAACAACTGATGATAGATAGATAGATAGATAGATAGATAGATAGATAGATAGATAGATAGATAGATAGATAGAAAACATAACAATGCTGAATATGTATAAATATTCTGTTATGAATTCAACATTTTACTCGAGATTTAGCATAAAAAAATCCTGCAAACTCTCACAGAAGGTCCCATTTCAGAGTTGTATTATTATTTTGACATGTTAATATATGTATACCACTCATGTTGTAGCTAGAAAATATGAGCACTAGAGGTGGAATTAAAGGAAATAATTATTAAAACATTAAAACATACATACAGTTTGAAGATGTTAAGCATCAGTAAGTTAAGTTAAATGACTCTCTGGCCGCAGGGTGGCGCTGTGTGACAGGTTACTCCCTGTTGTTTTCCTCCCCTCTCTTCACTAATGACATGGAGAGTCTCTTTAATTGACTGTTTGTCAGTCTGGAGACTCACTGCGTTGCTCTGAGCGTCATTTTGTTCTGGATTAGTTTCCTCGACACACTTTGGATTTCACATCACATCTCCACAGCCAGGACACTCATCCCTCAACAAGTTGTCTCCCAGCTGCTTCAGGTAAAGTTGCTCAACTTACTTAAACCCCCATGAATCTGTTTTTAAACTGTTTTTATTATCACAGACTTTATTTTTTTTATTTTTTTGTTTCATAAGTCTCTGTTTCTGCCACACCTTCCTTCAATCTGCAGAAGAGAAATGTCACTCAGAGACTTAATGCTGTTTGTTAGACACTTTATCAGCTGTAGTTGGAAATAAACTGTATTTTCTACAGTTTCCTGTAATGTTTATCTCAAACTGTCTCATTCTAACTTTTTGTTATCTGCTCTGTTTCAGGAAAAAGTTGGACGACACTGTGTCTGTCCCTGTGTGTGTGTGTGTGTGTGTGTGTGTCTTCATATAGTGAATGAAAAAGTGTGTGTGCTGTCAGTGAGAGTAGCAGCTTGTAGATGTGCATGTGTGTGTGTGTGTGTGTGTGTGTCCATCCACTGCAGCAGCATGTTGCCCCCTGTGAAGAAGGACCGGGTCATTACTCATCTCCCAAGGGTCAGCAACACACACACACACACACACACACACACACACGCTCAGTAATTCGATTACAGCTAACAGTGTTATGGACAAACACACTATTGGGAGTCTCATTGTTGCCTCTCTGCAAATTGGCGAGATGTTGTCGTCCTCGGAGAACCCTGCAGCGTCAGTCGTGGTGATATTTATTGTTGTGGCTCGATTTTTTTTTCAGGTTGTTGATTAAAAAAATTAAGCACAGAGCAGAAGGAACATAATTGACAGGTATACATGCACTGCCAATAGTAATCAGTGTTGTTTTTTATGTAATTGCTGATAAAAAGAAATAACATAATTTAATAATATGCTCCTGTAACTAGTTAACAAATACATTTAGTGAGTAAAAAGTACAATATTTAACTCCAACATCAGTAGTAGAAGTATAAAGTAGCACAAAAAATTGGAAATGATCAAGAACAAGTACCTCAAAACTGTACTTAAGTAAATCGTGTAAAGGCTGCTCTCGATTAAACGATCTAATATATTATTAAATATTCATCCTGCTGTCCTTGTTTTACATCCTGTCAATCGCCTCCTTCCTCTCCACGTCGCCAGCCGAACGTGCAGCGGTAATCACCAATCAGCAAACAGGACGATCCTGCAGATAGGTCCGCCTCTTTAAGGAGTTCTCTGTCCTGATTGGATAAAGTGGACAGGGATACCAGTAAATGTCTCTTTTTCCCTCGTGAGACACGTGTTACTGACCAAACACTATAACCGTGACTACTGTTGGAATATAGACATATTTAATACTTATTTGAATAAAACAAACAAACAAACAATAACTCTCACAGCTGCTTTAATAAATGTCAGTCATCTTTCATCTCATCAGCTGTTTCCTCCTCCCACTTTTCCCTCACAGTGTTTTAGTCCACATGCAGCGCTGCACACCAAAGATGGCTTCCACCCGCAGGTGAAGGCTGTGTGCCAGGTGCAGAAGACCGGCGCAGTGAAGTAAGACGACACACGCTCTGATATGTGTCTTTAAGTCATGTCTGCCGTGACTGAAGGCTGCTGACGCTCCACATTTTTATTACCTTTAACAAATCAGCCTCGTGCCTTCCTCACCCAGTCTCAGTGACTGTGGAGTTTCCCTTTGAGATGCATTGTTTCCTGTAATCAGATTCATTTGAAGGATCTTGTGTTTATACACAGAAAGACAAATTGTTTTGATGACTCGGTGTGAAATTCATTTATCTTGAAAGCGAACTCTCGGCACATGTGACGAGCTAAAACGATTAAGTGAGATGAGATGAGGAGAATTCCACCCGGCGATCGTAAATGAACGTTGAAGGATGAGCAGATCACATCAATCACACAAATAAGTTTCCATTCATTTGTGGAATTTGTTCAAGTCCAGTTCAGGTGTTGTTTGGTTTGTTGAGAATCACATTTGAAGTTATGAGAGAATAAAACATTTACAGGGTCTCATCCTGAATATTAAAGGGTTTTGTTTCCACATTAACGCTGCTGCGTGTCTCATTCTTCTACATCGTCTTTCTGTTGGCAGCTTCAACATCGCCAAGGTCATCGTAGTCGGAGATGTCGCGGTTGGGAAAACGTGTCTGATCAGCAGGTAAGAAGGCGAGACACGAACGACTAGAGCGATCAGAGGACCGTTTTTATTCAATTCTGAACTAGGATTTTGTTTTATTGCTTGTTGAAGAGTTTCTTCTGTTGTTCTGTTTTCACTGCAGTTGATTCAAGATTTGTTCCAGGAAAACACAGTAAAACCAAATCGTAGTGCTGAAAATGTCTATTGGATATAAACCAGTAACATTTAGTCTCTCTGATGGAAACATGTGTGACGCCCAGCGGCAGGAAATAAAGTTATGTTACAAATTAGAGCAGTGACACACACACACACACACACACACACACACACACACCATGATCGCTTTAACTGAGTTACTTCTGAGTCTGACAGAGAAAAGACATTTTTTTGTATTAGATTGCACTTCCATGATATTACTGTGAAGAAAAGAATCACAGTGAACATTTATTTCATTTAATAAACTTCTCACAACTTCTAACCGCTGCCGACTGTGGCTGCCGTTAGCTAGTTAGCTCAGTTAGCCATGCAGCTAGCGGTCCGGACTGGGAGCTCGGTCAAACTGTGGCTCCCTCGCATCCTGTCGATGACTGTAGTTCACTTCTCTCGTTCCCGTGAGGTTTCGCAAGGGCGTGTTTGACAAGAACTACAAAGCGACCATTGGGGTGGACTTTGAGATGGAGCGCTTCGAGGTGCTCGGCGTTCCGTTCAGTCTACAGCTGTAAGTACGCCGCCGCACCACAGAGACACACTCAGTCCACAGACTGAGTCCTGAACAGATCATCGGGGTCAAGTTCAAGTCAACAAGCTGTTTAACGCAGCCTGTCTGGTCTAAAGTTAGCCCCAGTCACATGATTATATACCTTCTTCTGAGGTTATGCAGCATCCTGTAGATTTCATTAGCTTCTGCCCGAAACTCTTTAAGTGCCTTAAATGACATGTCGTTCCTGTCGGCTTTGGTCCTGCATGTAAGTGCACATGTGTCGAGGTAATGTGATTGAAGGGGTTTATTACCCAGAAAGACAGACTGCACGGGACATTTAATGAACTCAGCAAAGAAGGTTCACATCTGCAACATGACGGGACTCTTTCATTGGATCTTCGTTTGGGTTGGGTTGCACATCTGTTTCAGGTGGGACACGGCCGGTCAGGAGCGCTTCAAATGCATCGCGTCGACATATTACAGAGGAGCGCAAGGTGAATGTGGTTCAGTCTCCGTCCTCCTCGTCACGCTCTCTGTTTGTGTTTCTGTTCGTTGTTGTGTTCACAACGTTTGTGTGTCTCCTTTCCTCCAGCCATCATAGTGGTGTTTGACTTAAGCAGTGTGAGCTCTTTAGCACACGCCAGGTAAGGAACACAGCGTTACACTCTTGTTATTACGTGATTTAAATGCCATTTGAAGACTGATTGTGTGTGTGTGTGTGTGTGTGTGTGCAGGCAGTGGCTGGAGGACGCCATGAAGGAAAACGACCCGTCCAGTGTTTTGCTGTTCCTCGTCGGTACCAAGAAGGACCTCAGCGTGGGTGAATTTGAGCTACGACCAAAAAAAAAAATGAACCAGCCGCAGTTTTGATAATTAATTTAAATGAGATGATTTGCTGCTTGTGTCTGAATTCAGTCATTGATGTGAATTGAATTCTGGGTTTTGGAGTACGAGACAGTACGAGATTTTACGAGTCCGAGCGACGGCCCGACGCTTCTCTCACTTCTGTCTGTGTGTTTCACTCCTCAGTCTCCTGATCAGCTGTCTCAGGTGGAGGAGGAGGCCATCAGGCTGTCGGAGGAAATCAAAGCGGAGTACTGGGCTGTGTCTGCCAAGTCAGGTGGGAGTCACACACACACACGAACGTGAGCGCATCGTCGTGCTTTTCATTCTGTTTAATCTCGTCTTTGTCTCACTAAACCTCTTCCTTTGTCTCTGTGTGGTTCCAGGAGACGGCGTCCGGGAGTTCTTCTTCCGCGTGGCCTCGCTGACCTTCGAGGCCAATGTTTTGTCCGAGCTGGAGAAGAGCGGCTCGAGGCACGTGGGCGACATCATCAGTGAGTCGGCCTCATAGCATCTCGATATTCAGCTACGTCGCTGATTAATTTATCAGCTCATGAGGCTCCCGATTTCTACTCCTGTGTCTTCTAAGCGTCACTTTCTCAGATATGAAGACGGTCGTGGTTTATTTTTGAGTCTACCCAGTTTCGGTGTGTGAGAGTTTCTCAAGGTTTAATCCTCCAGCTTGCAGCTGAAGCGTGGAAATCAGTTTTCTCATGACGGCTGTGAACCCGAGCAAACCCCACTCAGTGTCCTGTGGCTCTTAACTCCTCTACAGCCGAGATCAAAAACATTTTCCTCATCGTCAACAAACTTTATATTAAAAAAAAATCAACCTGTTAGTTCATCTTTCCGACCTCCGAGTCTTCTGTGGTCCAGTTAAGTCTTTTAAAACGGGTCTCGGTTGATGTTTGATAGTTGAGAGCAGTCAAGGTAAAATGTGATTTTTCCTTTTCAGATTGATTGAAGGGATTTTTAGACACACTGGATAAAACTATATGTGAAAGAAAAGAGGCTTTCATGAACCTGTTCATGGTGCGTTCAAGTGCACTTTGTAAACTCGGTTGTTTAAAACTGAAATATATATTAATTTCTACATTTTTTTTTATACAATTTGAAGGTTTGAAGGATTACTTCATTGTTGCTTTTGATTTTTCCATTGGATTTGTTGACGATACACAGCTTTTGCCCATTTTTATCATGCAAATAATCTTTTTATCAGATGTACGAGGGGTTTTATTCTTCGTCTGCGTTTCGTCACAGGGCTCACAGACAGCACGGAGGCCAATCACACACCCAGCAAGAGGAAGTCCAACTGTTGCTGATGCTCCGGCCACACAGCACGCTGAAGGACGAGACCGAACTGAAACGTGGACTCAGCTTTGCTCACTGTGGATGTCACTGACTTGACGATCTTGTATTTGTTGGCCTGAGGGGAAAGTTTGTTTTGACATAATGAAGTCTTAAGTTGAAGCTGTGAAGATGTCAGCCAGCAGAATGAGCATTTATCAAAAGATAATTCTCCTCTTCCATCTTTCATTAAACCGCACTCTGTCGACCCTTTAATAAACGCGCCTCCGTCTCTTTCTGTCTGAAAGCAGCATTTCTCTCCGCCCGTTGGTCAAAATGTCAGCAGCGGCTCTAATGCATTTTTGTTTGGTGTCCTCACTGTCATGTGTCTGTGCTGCTAATGCGATGCGTACGCTGGCTCCCATGACCGCCCTCCTACCCACAATGCATCTCTCTCCGCTGACACGAGGGTTCTCATGATGTTAAAAAAAAAGGAGGGATTGTTTGCGGGGACAGGAAGGAGCAGCGCTTTACATCTGAGGCCAACTGATTATCCCACTCGAGTCGAGTCAGACGGGAGGAAGGAA
>OMLP01005348.1:4291-21385 GCA_900302685.1 Spondyliosoma cantharus | reverse complement strand
TATGTGTGTTGTGTGTGTGTGTGTGTGTGTGTGTGTGTGTGTGTGTGTGTGTGTGTGTGTGTGTGTGTATGAGTAGGAGAGAGTTTGTGTGCATCTGTAGATTTTCTGTGTGTGTCTCATGAATGTGTTATGGATCTTCATACGGCTCAGCCGCTCAGCCGCTCAGCCTTGCTTCCAATTTTTCCCAGTGGCCACTCGCGGTATTGCATTGAAAAAAATCCCTAGCCCCGAAGAGCATTTTCTCCCCTCGAGCACTGTTATACAGGAAACATCTGTCAAACTGTTGACTGGACACTTCCAAATGCAAACAAGTTCAACTGTGAGTCTTTTTAAGCATGCATCTTTGATTCATGAAGGTTTTGTGTTTGTAAAATGTCCCTCAAGCCAAGAAAAGTGATTAAAAAGTCTGTGACATCATCACAGTGCAGAGTCAATGAGCCAAGCAGGAACCTGCATATTCAGTTGGCTGCTAACCCAGGAAATAAACCTGAAGCTAGAAACGTCTTTGGTGTATGCGGCAGGCGGTCTCTTCTAACCGGATGGAATGGGCATCATCTTTACAACTGGTATCTAGTTCTAATAAATCTATGGTGTGTCTGTTACACTAAATGAAAACATGTACGATTTGTAAAATCCCAGTGTTGGCATTTTTGTATATGATCCGAACGTTAAGTTTTCCCACTTGGAGAAAATGTCAAATTTGAAAAGGAAAAAAATACCACATGTAAACTGGACATTATCAAAAGTGTTTAGTGATTTTTTTTTTTCACATATGACTGACATACATTTTCACATACTAGATTACATATGTTCATCTGTGATTTATCCTTCACAGGTGAATGACAATTTCCAGATGTGCATCAGATTGTGAAATTTGCTTCTTCACATGTGAATTTCAAAAAGACTGAACAACATGTGAACTGATATTTTCACAAGTTTTGACTTATAAATGAAAGTTTTCACATAGGAAATGTACATTTTCGCATACAGTATGAACCACTTACGTTCGCGTGTGATTGGCCTTTTTCCACACGTGAATCTAGAGCGCCCACGTGTTAACATCCATATCATTAGTGCTGAGGGAAATGGTAATTATTACAGATTCCAAAAATATCCTGCTACGTGAAGATGCTGTTTACCTGCAGTCTAAAGGAAACTGGGTCCTTAAAAGGGGAGGAATTTTCTCTCTCATTTAATAAGAGCAAAAACCAAAAAATAAAAGGAGAAAAAAACACTGAATATAATCTGGTCTTCCAAATGATAGAAAATAAATAAATGGTTAAACTACAAACATATTGTTACGTAATGGAACAAAATGCTGAAAATAATATGAATATACAGGCTTTCTACTATTTAAAGAAATGTTATTACCCTACTTTCATAGCAGGTGTCATTAAAGCTTTGATGAAACATTTTTACTTCACTCAGATTATCAAGTTTCATTTAGAAATGTTGGAGATATTTGATACTGTGCAGATTAATAGATCTAATGTTCAAAAGGTGTAATTGGATATGTGTAGAAAACCTAAACCTGTGGATGTATGGATGGATGGATGGATGGATGGATGGATGGATGGATGGATGACAAAAGAGTTGAACCTGAGGTCGGCGAAAACAGTCTACCTAATTCATCACGTCAAAGAAGCAGATGAAGGATGTGAGTCACTCTGTCTTAGATAAAAAGAAGATAACACCTCCACTGATGTTCAAGCGCAACCTTTTAAGGCGAAGATGTCTTTAAAGATAATCTGTTAAATGAGGAAGCTGCACGTGAAATAAATCAGGGTGGCAGATTTCTGAGCGTGTGAGAGAGCAGTGAAGCCAACATTAGACACGTGTAAGGAAAGGTGAAAGTAAGTTAAAGGTGGAACTTTGACTCCTTAAACACTTCTTGGTAAAGATGTTGACGTTCAAGACATGGGAACACGTGAAAAACACTGATTTTATGTTGTCATAAAAACACAGCAGGAGAGTAAAAGACATGTGTATTAAACCCAGGTGTTAAATGTTAAGGACCTGCATTGTCAACTGTTAAAATAACCCAAAAGTTGAGGGAGATTTAGTGAGAAACTCTCAGTAGGAAACTTCAGGATCGTCTTAGGCTCCACAGAAGTGATGACCTCTAGAGACGGACTAAATTTAGCCTAATTGGTTTAATCTGATGATAGCTACCGATCCATCACAGACCCAAAACATGGGAATGGGATCATTAGGATAACGTATTGGCACAGATGTTGTAGATGGTGAATGATACGTGACCCCGTGCCATCAGATAAAAGCTCTTCACTTCTACTGATGATAGCCTGAAGGAGAGGTTAGGCTGAGGACAGTGCGGTCAGTCTCAGTTCACTGTCAGCGGACGGCCCATACTGAGTGGATGGATGCTAGACAACTGGTTCACTGGTTCGTTGTTCCCTGAGCTGCTTTGAAGGGTGTTCATGAACTCCAGCTAAAATTATATTGCTTTCTAAATTAAAAAGAAATTAGAAAGTCATGATCAATGTCAAGTTAGTTATATGCAAATCAACTTCTCTTTCAGGCGTTAAAGCGGCCGGCTTCACAAAAGCAATTTGTTTTGATTGGTGAAACGTGTCCAAATTAGTGAGAGAAACATACGATTCATGCATATTGTATCCAATTAACATATTTCAAGTTCACAAACATTCACAAAACAGCTGCAAAACTTCAGTAAAAGAGAAACAGTAAGTATCAGGCATGGTCTTGCAGAAGAAAAAGCATAATTCAGTGGACAGGGTGTGTGCAAATTTCTTTTGGCATGCGATAAAACCACACTCCCTGCCTGACTTGGACAGGACTCCTGCTTCTCTTCATCGCTTGTGTTTATACCTACTGCCTTAACCACACACATCCTTCTGCTCCAGAGGCAGAGATATAAAAGTGTGTTCTGGTTCAGCGAGTTCTGAGTACTTTCATTTGCCTTACTTGAATCATTTTTAAGTTTGTCAATTTTAAGTAACAAAAGTTACACTTAATATTCAAGAAATAAAACTCAAATTTGTATCATAGAGATGGTAATTACCTAAAATGATACTGGTAATGAGAAACGGGAGAAGATTAAAGATTTGAGAGAACAGTTTTCAGATATTCATTAAAAGATGTATGTATCTTATGAGAGGAGAGACCAGGTCTCCTGTCTTCCGGATCACTCATTGGCTGTTTCAGGCCACAGGGTGGGCATAGAAGCTGATAACTGGTCTAATAGGTTTTTTGATGAACAAAAGAACTAAAAAGTATTGGAATTGCGGTTTGTTGCAATTTCAACCCCTTCCATGCATGAAATACAGAGTTTTTGACTTAATATTTTACTGAAATAGATCTAATGGACATTTGGGAATAAGAGTTTGATGCAGTACTGAAACAAATTTGTACGCGCTTGTTTCCTCAGCTATTTAGTTTTTTGGCGATTGTACCTGCCTGGTTTTATCCTGAAATGGTTTGCATTGATGGAATCAGAAGAATCTGAGCTCTCTAAAGACGTATGGCATGACTTCACACTTAATTGAGGCCTATTCGCTCAGCTGCGTTTGTATTGTTTGGCGAACTAGCCAACGGAATGGTTAAAGGAGGACCTGGCATGTGACATACTGCAGTTTTAAGTTAAATTGGCAGACAGCCAATCAGTGTCAGATTATTATTGTTCCTGGGGATGGAGGCCAGAGAAACGCTTCAGCACCAAAACCATTGTTTTCAGCACACTTCAAAGCACTACTTTATCCATTAAGTACATATGATGGGCTGTTGCTCATGCAGCCCGGCTCCAGAAGCACACACAGTGTTTTGTCCAAAATCGACTTCACCAAAACGTTTTTGAAGTATCTGCAACCGCAGCGACAAGTCTGATCAGGGCCTGAATGTTAATTTTTAACCAAACCAAGACTAAAAATATGGTTATTATTAATTAATAATAATTCTTTATGAATATTTAACCTCATTCACTGTCACTTTTAGCCAATAATGTGGAGACTTAAAAACCCACGAGTCAAACACAATCAAATCACATTTAACCTTACGCTAAATACACTGCATATTATGGGCTTTGTGCACACAAGGTAGATAACTGCTGCTCTGCTTCCCCAACACATCTTTGTGTTCCCCTTCTCACCTTCTTCTTTGCCTCTCCTGTCTCACAAACGCACACAAACACACACACACACACACCTTTCCTGTCCTTCCTAATTTCGTCTTTCCCTCCGATGCCCGGGTCCGTCCCGCGCTGTTGCAGAACAGCCTCTACTTTGCCAGGCTGACCTGTAATTGCACTCTCAATTTGTGTAGATGTGTGTGTGTCTGTGTGTGTGCCTTTGTGTGTATGTGCGTGTGTGCGTGTGTGTGTGTGTGTGTGAATGTGTGAGTTTATACGTCGGGCCTGTCCTGTCCCATCACCTTGAGCGGTCATGCAGTATTGAAGGTGAGGTGGAATTAGGAGGCTTTACACGGGAAGATAGGAAAATAACGAGATTCTCACTGTCCCTGTCACACACACACACACACACACACACACACACACACACACACACACACACACACACACACACACACACACACACTATAACCAGCATAAACAAGAATGACAAGTTGAGATTAATGAAGGGCCCGGCAGTGACAGACCAATTTAATTGTCAACCATGATGGCTGCTGAACTCCACCAGTGTATTTGTACAAGGTTACCACAGCGCCTTAAAATGTTGCTAATTGATCATGACCAGTAAGTAATTAGAAAAACTGATAGTGTGTCCTTCCTTCACACGTGTCAAAGGCACACACCGTCACAGGGGGGGGTGGCTGAGGAGGGCTGATGGAGTCAGAGAATAATGAGTGAGAGGAGAGAGATTTGAGATAATGTGAGACATGTTATTGCTGGAGTCACATCAGCAGCGGAGCGGCTTCATACTGTAGCAGCGTCAAAAAACATGGTGGAGGCTAATGTGCTGGTTTTCAGTCTCAATCAAAGACAAGTGATGGGATTTTATAGACATTTTAAAGGCCTGAAGATACATTTCAGATCAGGATCTGGAAAGGAATCTCAAAAAGTAGCCCCAATACAAAACTCTTACTAAGTTTCATTTTGTTTGTGGAGATACTAAAATTCCTTTCATGTTTTGATTTCTCTTCTGAGTGAAATTTGATGAGGAATCTGTAAAGAAATGGAGCCACATGTTGCGTACATGTGTGCACCTGAGAACTTGCAAATTAACTCGTGCATTTCCATCTGCACACCGATCCTGGCTTGACGCAGGTGGATTAATCAAATGCAATGTGAAATGCCACACGATCAGACGTACAGAAATTAAAATCTCATCTTCGGAGGTAAAAATATGAAGTATGTAGTAATGTATAAGTAATGAAAGAAATGAGTCAGAAGTTAACAAAAACAATAAAACAATTCTGCTCAGTACTGAAACTTATCTGTAATCCAAGTCTCCTGAAGCTCTGAGAACTCAAACTGATTTGAAAAGACTTTCTTTTTCACCTTCAACACGCGGTAGAGCTCGTTTACCAACTTCAGCCGGGCTCAGCAGCTACAGTGAAGATTTGGGCTCAAAAAAAGGACGTAAGTAACATCTTTTGGGTTCTCAGGGCTTAGATATTAAGCCGTAGAAGATATATGGAGTCATCTTTTATTTTATTTTTTTCAAATAAGTCTCCATCTTCTTCAGTTGTTAAGACGAATGCTGCAACGCTGTTTTGCTGTGAAGCACCAGAAATGTTTTGTGGACTCCCAAAATTTCACTTGATTTTCCATCAGCATGCGGGTCAATCAGGACTGAAATTTCATATCTGTGCGAACTTTTCTTTTACCAAAGAGAATAAAATGGCTGACAGAGTGTGTCGCCCTTTGAATCTTAATCTAATATCCAGTGTAAAAGGCTAAATTCTGCTCTGAACTCACAGTTTCACACACAGTCATGCACAGAGTGTGTAATACCTCAGCCTGATTAGATATCAAACCTCCAGATCTCTGATGTCACGGTGCCTTATTTCCTTCAAATATTTAACTTCAGCTTTCCTCCCTGAACTCATCTGAAAAAAAAAAAAAGGATCTGCTCCATCTCCCGTCTTACCTCGCACTTGCTCTCCCTGCCAGCGCCGGTCCAATCGCAGCTCGGTTCCCAGGAGGTTTTTACTGGGTTATTCTAACCACTGAGAGCTGACAGTGGCCTTGGCTCCCTGGCTTGACTTCACGTCCTCCGCTGGCAGCCCAAGGCCTGGCTCACTGGGAAGGAATGTGTGAGAGAAAGACAGTGTAAATAAATACTGTAGGGTCGAAACAGTGACACCACAGCCAGAGGAGACCCCGGCGTTAGAGAGGGAGTCTGGAGAGAGAGAGCCGAAAACCATTTTAACCACCTGTTTCACTGGAAAAATGAAAGTTACGGATCATTTGTACTCGATATAAATATTAGAAATGAGTTTATTTCTGTCACACGCATGAAGACACACTGTCATGTATCAGATCAACGTACAAATGCGAGTTAGCTGTATTTTAAATGTCACACCTGCACGTGTGTGCGTGAGATTGATATAACACACGCTGGTGATCATGTCGAGTCTTCTCTCCAATTAAGAATACACAGTTTTCTGATGAGAAACATTTCCTAATTAATTCATCACACAGACAGAAAGTATTTTCTGACATTTTATAGGAGATAAGAAGTCCTAGGATCTAAATAAGAAAGTGCATTTGTTGCTTTTTTATTTTTTTATTTACAGAGCTTCTGTGAAGGTTAAACAAATTAGAACGATAAATTCAAAAGCGATGGCTGGGTTTGAGATGTAATTTCTGCATTCAGCGAGACATTTGAATGTTGGAAATTAAGTGTACAGAGGTGGAAAACAAGACAGAAACTGACTTGGGAGCAATTTTGATCTCAAGTATTACTTAAGCAGAACACCAAGTATATAATATCATTTAAAACCTTACTGTGACGTGGAAATGATCTTAGCTTTAAGGAAAGTCTAGACTTGACTTGCAGGCTGTGTGACGATGAACTTTACACGAGTTTTGTGGACAATGTGGTAGGAATTATTAATTAAAAGTGTGAGGAATTAGGGGACCTAGGCTAAGTTTCAGATCAGATTATTTATTTTCTATTATCAGCCACAGTTCTGTCGTTCACTGTTGCATCGACACACTCCAAAGCTGTGTGTTAAGCTTCAATTAAATATGTATTGACTGGATTAAATCCACTCTACATGTTCCAGGATCTGGTCTTACAAGAAGTTTGATTTTCTCTTTTGGTTCATGACCGCTGCTGCATTCACAGGCTCCTCGGATGATGGGGTTGGGGAAGTCGTTCGTCCAACTTCCAATAAGTTATTTTGCATTTTAGCACTCTGAGCGTTTCAACGGCCAGCCAGCATTTGAGTGGCAAGGAAGAGCAATGGAAAGAATCCAGTGTCTATTCAATACATGGCTTTGGTAAAAGTTTCCTATCATCAACACAATGTTTACTCTCGTCTGCCACGTTTCAAAATCGATGTGATGTCAACTCGGCGACTCGCGCACCAACTCTCTCTGACTTTCTGGGCTTTTGTTCTGACTTGAGAAAGCGTTCACTTACATTTTTTCCCACTTAGAAAAAAGTTTTTTCCAATAATTCTGACCTGACTAAACCTTCAATCGTGCTGCAATTATATGAGGAGAAATCACACGGCAGGTGACGGCGATTACAGTTGATTTGACACCACAGTTACAAATGGAATTCTTCTAACCTGCTTCATCTCACCGAAGCACCTTTTAATTGATATCCATACAGACCCACACCGAAACCGCCAGCAAAGTTTCATATTCTTTTTTCTTGTTTGTTTTCTCTCAGTTGCTCATTAGGAAGTTTGTTAAATCACTGTGCATACAACATCAAAACAACCATAAATATCCCGTTCTAAGACATAATATCTATAATAGACAACTAGAGCCTTCCTGCAGTCGGAGCGTTGTTCAGAAGTCGAGGCCGATTTGAGGCTTTTGTTTGATCACAGACGAAACGTAAACTGTTTGCAGAAGGGTTCAAATCCACTAAAAACAAAAGAAAGCCAACGCTCAAAGCAAAAAAGGTGTCCAGTGCAATTACCACCATACTTAGTAACCCTGCTGGAGCTGACGCGAGTGAATAATCTGTTTCAGGAGGTCATTTGTGGGCCGATTGTAACAGAATTTCCCCCAAAGCCCACGAAGCAAATACAGCCAATCGAATTTAAGAAGAGGTAATTCATAAGGAACATAAGTCGAGCTGCCTTGTTGTTCACGATACCTCTGAACTTACGATTTGAGAAGAAACAGCAGTGCTGTTTGCTTTTCAGTTTAATGTCAAGCAGTTACGTCTTGCAGGATATTTTTGGACGTTTTGAATGAAATTTATTTCTGCATGTTGTTTCCTTGTCGCACCATCCTCCTCTGTCAAAAAGAGGACAAAAAGGTATCAATTCACGACTGAAACATCTTTGCACCGCTGATCAAATCCTGTACTTCATCGCTGGTTCATCTTCAGCCGGGGCGTTTTCTACAAAGTTGCTTCTGCTGCACACCGGAGCTACACAGTCATCAGCGAGGTGTGTAGAGACGTCTAAGCTCGGTAAGAACGAAATCATAAAAGGATACTTGACGGCCCTCATGCCCATATTTGGTCATGAATGATGCAGCAGCCATGTGAAGTGATCCCACTCTCTTCAAAATAAGGACGGCTCGATTTCTGTTTATAATGTAAATGACAACTTTTAGTGTGAATCATATGTCGTGCTCGTGCGTGGTGTGAGCTGAGTCCGGTGTTGTGTTTGGGTTTCACACGTATCACCTGCTTAGCGAAGCTGCTCGCCGAGTTTATATTAAGAAAAGAGAGAAGGTGTTACAACCGGGGCGGCTGTAAGAGTATATATCACAACAGATGAGCAAAAGGTATTATTGTAGCACCTTTCGGGAGCGATGGAGAAAGAAGCTGAGCCAAATATGAGAGAACCAGACGTTTAGATGTTGCGCTGACGTCAAGCATCAATACAGCTGGTGGAGCAGGAGTGTGATCCGAGCCACAGAACCGCACTGAGATACAAAATGATGCACGTTTGCTCTTTTCCGAGTGAACTGCAGTGAGGTCCGCATGCTGTATGGACGTGGGCTTAACCATCCGACAGCCACCAGGTCCTCAAGCTATATCCTGAGCAGATGCTCACATTTCTTCCTGTTTTCTTAGCTGGTGTGAAGGCCCGACAGATGCATGACAGCACCTTGGATTTGCTTACGATACCTTTCTTCCATCGGCATCAGGAAAACACAGTTGGTGAACTGAGCAGGCTAGAGAGGATGGCCCAAGATTGCGTACGATGGAAACAAGCATTTAATGATGATGATGATGACAACTTCAGTCTCTCTTTCAAACTTAATGCCCAATGATTGTTGCTCAGGCGCGGCTTGAAAATAGATGGATGGAAAAGTATTTACGCGCCAACATCCTTATAAAAAGGTCCAACCTGTATGAAAAGTACAAACACAGTTCCTCATTCCGAACTCGTCAGATGCTGATGCTTTGGAATGAGACTAAAAATCTGCTTTTCTTCACCATGGTATCAATAATAAGGCGAAAGTTGAGTGTCCAAGTTGTGTTTTCATCACTGCTGATCTGAGTTGGAACTGTTAAGGTCGTCGGGCAGATATTTGACCCGTGACTGAATGTCGATTGTACCCCCGTCCTACTCAAGACAAAACCAAATTATTGGCGGATGTTAGTGGGGTTTTTGTCCGGTGTTTAAGTGGCAAGAGTGTGAATTTAAAATGACTTTTTACTGATTGTCTATAAAGCAAAGACACACTCAGACACACAGAATGAGGTCTTTCTACAGTCTGGAACTTCTGAGTTCATATCCTTTTTTGTTTGTTCTCCTTGAACTAGCCGAGCGGAGCAAAACGAAACTTTTCCACGACACAGAAGCTCAGACCCCGAAACAGACAATAAAAGGTGCGATTGCACATTTAGACGTTGCGAGTGCTGATTAATTAAAGTGGCGACACGTACAGATTCGAGCAGCTGATACACGACGCCGAAATATATCACCGCGTAAGCATCTCTGTCAATACGAGTCACCTCTGTCGGCATTTGACATCCCCGATAACCCAGCAGCAAATGCGCAACGCTTCCATCTGTATGCATCGCTAAAAACACGCGCTCAAGAATGTGCCCGTGACCCTCCCCATTTTGCCAAGGTGTCTCGGGGCCTGCTGTTAGCGTAAAGGCTAATGACATCCAGGGGGCTGGGTGTGTGTACGCCTGATGGCATGGGTAAAAAGGTGTTCACCCTATCACTTGCCGAGTTGATACCAACCTCTGCAGACACCTAGGCTGAGGAGGGAGGGTGCGACCTCACCCCTGACATAGGAGTCAGCACCTGTCACGTACACGAACACATGCGAACGCACGAAAAGCCTGCACGTCTATGTAGGCTTCGTACAACGCCACTTTCGGCTACACACTTCCACAAACACGTCCTCCCCAACGCCGTCTGCCACCTCCAGCTCTCCTGTAGGCAGCCGGCTGGCGAGCACAGTGGGCAGTGTTGGTTTCAAGGTAAGGCGTGTAACAGCAGAGGAAATCAGGGAGCGGATTAAAGTCTCGTTAAGTGAATAAAACATCAGGACATGTATTATGAGAGAACCGGGTAATTGGTGCGTGTCTAAGGTTTAAGTAGAGGAATGTAGGGAAACAAGAGCTGCACAGGAATCATTTAAGGACTGACGCAAGACAAAAAAAAAAAAAAAAAGCAGCGTAAGTAATGGACAGGGACGCAAAATGACACAGAGGACAAGTCGAGAATCATCAATCAGACCTCGATGATCCAAAGTAAACACTGAATTCATCTTTGGGTTCAAAGTCTGCACAACCTAATGTGACTTTAATGGTAAAAACTGTCCACAGAGCGTATCTAGACAGTAAGAGGTTGCCCAGAATTACATATCTAATGACATAGCAACGTTCTGTACCGAAGAGACGTCTTAACACATTGCTTAAAATGATCTGTTTCACATTGTTGCCTGTTGCTATTAGTGTTTCCTCTCTCTGTTGCCAAAACAGCTTCGCAGAGCCGAGGAGAAGTAACAGAGACTGAGAGGTGAAAAGTGAACGAGATAGATGAGCCAAAACCAATTCAGAGCTCTGCAGCTCTCTTGATGATCCAAAATAAGCACTTGACCAAAGCTAACATCATAGACTGGAGCTATATTTATGGTGCAGATAAAATATTTATACAGTGAGTCATAAAGTCTGGTCCTGGAAAACAGCTGCAGGGGTATTAAGACACTGCAAGATTTTGGCAATTAAAATACTTCATTTCTCTAGCAGGAGATGCTATTACACATGCTTTGCTATTTAGGTACACTGTATGAAAAAAAAGCTCAAGCAGCGTCCAAGCTATCATCTCTCCAGCCGACATTCACAGCGTGCTTATGTGTCATTTTATGCTTGCATTTCTCTTTTTATTATGTGCAAAATCCGACATATTATTTAACTTATTTGGGTTTCTGTAGTTTTATTATTTTATCAAAGCGATAAGAAAGAAAACGCAAATTACAAACAAGCAAGGAAGAAGAAAAGATGGGGAAAAAGTGAGTAAAAGGGTAAATAAGTATCGAGTGTCACCAAAAAAGGGAAAAAAGAATGACTACAAAAACTACTTTTTGGGGATTTGTGTGGAAGAATGTGAGCGTGCAGGTGGACATTTGAGCCTTAAAACGAAAGAGATGGCAGCACAAAGTGGAAATTAAATAAAGCAATGGTCCGTAAAAAGAAGGAGAAAAATGATATTTCCAAATTTGGGCCAATTCTTATGAATGCATTAAAATGGAAAGTCTTTTTTTTTTATTCTTGGGAGCAGTTTGAACGCACATGAGGAGACTTTGTCAGAAATTAACATTTGCCAGATTTCAGGAGGTTGGAACTCTGAGGAAGGTTTGAATCCTTCTACAGATAACTAAAGATGAATCTGAAACATTATAATAACCAGTCCTGGGTTGTAAAAGGATAAAGGGAAACAACAAATAGGACGGATGAGAGAAAAAAACAAAAGGTGACTCAAACGCGGTCAAACTGCTTAAAACCATTTGTCAGACTGGTTGAAAAAAAAAAAAAAAACATCTCTTATCGGTAAATCAGCACAACCGCCCTTCTTTAAAACTTGATCTTTAGTAAATAATGGATTGCGCCACAATCGGATACAGACCACAGTGTCCCAGACTAAACATTGGCCTAGATGCAGGGATGAGTTTATGTCTATTCCAGTCTATAGTTTCATGATTTTGAATGAAAAGCAGCTAATTAGAGATAAATAAATCATGGCGGGCTATCGGTGGCTGTAGAGCCGGTGTTTGGTGTCGCATGGTGGATCAAAGACACAGCGAGGCCCAGATTACAGTTAATAATGGAAAACTACTGGTTCAAGTGCTCGTAGTACACACAGCCAGCTACACTGCGACATGTCCAGTCTTTGTTAATGCTTGCTAGCATGACAATGCTATACAGATCTATTCATAGTGTTTGCGGACAGCCTGTTCACATCGTTTGGCCGTCGGCCTTCTTACCTCCAACTAAGTGAAATCCCAGTGTTGCTCAATGCAGCATCATCTTAAACAACAGTCGGCTTCCAAAGCGGTTTGGGGGAAGCCCTTTCTGGTTTCATGTTTATGCCACCGTCCATACAAGGAGGAGCTTTCCTGTTTTGTTACGGAAGAACTTGACCTGACCTCAACAACATTGAACTGGAGTGCCGTCTTTGAGCCGGGCCTTATCACGTAACATCGGTGGCTGACCTCACTAACGCACTTGCAGCTAAATGGGAGCAAATCCTTGCAGCCTAGTTCCGAAATCGCTTGCCCGTATATACTTGAGCATGTAGTGAACTCAGACATACAGTATTAAAAAGTTAGCAGCAGTGGAAAAATAGGCCTCCAGATGATTTGTTACTGACTCTTAGCTGGAAAACACAATGGATCCACATCACATAGTCTTACATGGTCCAAGTTCAAATTATATAACGTGTTTTATTCAGGTGCCTTATTTCCACTAACTTAATGTATATAAAATAATTAAAAACAAGTGTCAAGGTAGAAGACAAACACAAAACAATTAAAAACCTAAAGCGCAGGGCTTTAAAAAATGACTTGAACAATATATTGCTAGATTTGAATTCTCATTGGCTACATGATGCATCAGTCATCTGGAGGACGGCATGTAAGTGGTGTAAGTCCACAGTCACTCGTTTGTTGTTGTGGGCTCTAGGGCGGGCATAGGCGCTCCTACGAGGGGTGTCTTTTTTTTTTTTTACAGACAAAAAAAAAAACATTAAAAAGTATCTGTGATTTTTTCAATTTTGTCAATTGAGTACTGCATTTTTCACTGAATGTTACTGAAATGAATTTTGTGGACATTTGGGAATAAAAGAAAACAGTTTTTGTTTGATACACTACTGGAACACACACAGACACTTAATTGGTGATTTTGCAAAAGTACATGCTTGTTTGTTTGATGACTGTAGCTTGCTGATGTGGTTTTAACTTGAAAGGGTTTCCATTAATAGAATCACGAGAATTCAAATTTTACAACGATGTATAGAACGACGTTTAAATCGAAGCGTTGGCTTATTTGCTTGGGTTTTTATTGTTTGGCAAATCAGCTGTTTACATTTTAAACAGACAAGCATAAAAATCTTTCAAAGACAAAAATCAACATCTTTTTGCTGCGAGCAAAATGTGAACACGCTATGAAGTCTGCTTTAAAAGCATCTTTGAAGGACACCGTATCCACAGTCTTCTGTGGCAGTGATTCACAGGCAGACCGTATTTAATGATTCCCTCTACTTTGAAATGCAGCACAAAATGAGACAAAATACCACCAAGATCCACAGGGGCGTTATGGAAATGGGGGAAGAATCAGGTCATGTTTTATATTATGCACAATATGTACAGAGAGAGACAGGGGACAAAAAAGAGCATTAATGCAACCATTAAGAGACTGTTTCCCCAGTCTTATTCATTAAACATATAAAGTTCCCACACTCGCAGTGATTCCCTCCCTTGAGATGAAATTCTAATGTGATATTAAGAGAACTGGGACAATGTCAGCTTATTACCACGGAGCCAAGGCAGGCAGGCAGGCAGGCGGCCATGTCCTCCGTATGTAAACACGAGCCGAGCAGCAACACATTACAAGATGCAAACTCACAGCGAGCGCCGAGAGTACGGCTCTCGAGTGTGCAGCAGCTCTTTGGATCTGTATTCGCACAGCTTGTAAGTTTGTTTGTACGAGCGCAGGCTGAAATTGCAGCTTCGGCCTGGATGAGGATCAGCTCTCAAGAAGCACTCACGCTACATTAAGCAGAGACAGAGAGGTGAGGGCATCCAGCTGGTTACACCGTTCACCTGACCTGACATTGTCTGTCTGTACTTGTTCATTTATATACAACATATTGTTGTTTATATGCAGCTAGAAAAAAAACCCCCAAAAACTGCAGCTGTATTTTTCCCATTTTTTTTCCTTTCAGTCCGGGTATAATTGACTCCGTGTGTGTCTGAATGCGGCTACACGCTCACGCAGCATCTCGAGCTCTCATCACCTTTGGAGTGAAAAGTTTATCACCTTGGCAACACGTCTCACGCTCGTACTATCTCCTGACAGCGCCGGGAAAAAAAAAGAGAAAAAAAAAGCCAATTAGATGAAAACAAACACATGCTGTTTGTGAAATTGAAACTGCCTGCAAAATCTCACAAAGTATCACCGATGTCAAGACCTTTTCGATCCGGGTTCAACCAAACATCTGCTCATCAGACACACCAAGCACTTTTTATACAGCCGCGTGTAAAACTTTAGGCCGCGCTGATCAATATTTTCGTTTCATGCGAAGAGTGTCAGTCATAGAGAGGAACCTACGAAGAGTGATCCTCCGACTCAGCTGTTCCCTTCAGCTCCGTGGAGCGTTTAAGGATCTTTTAACTCATTGCTTTGGTTTAATGACCTACAACTTCACTGTTGTGGTTTACTCTCACCACTTTCACACGACCTTGCTTCGAGATGCAGCAGCCAAGCCGATGAAGCCGCTGAACACAAGCTGCCCGTCACAACTACGAGCCAGCTAGCTGGTCTTTATCCAGTCTTAATGTTGTGCTTACAAGGTGGCTCAGAAAAAACGACCTCACCTCTCCAAAAGTAACGCAGGCTAAACATCGACCCAGATACAGATACGACAAGGAGCAGACATCACCTTCTCTCCTCGTACTCCATCTGAGAGTCTGCGTCTTGGAGGCTGGTGGTGGAATCAATGACCATCTCCAAGTGTGATGGTGACAGCCAAATGTCAGCCTACTCTACTGCAAACCCACTGCTTAATTTATTACGTTTAGATTAAATCCGGCGAAATTCAATATTTTAATTGAATGTTTAGAGCCTGAGTGTTCAGTGATAAATTTCCATTGGCGCCCTGCGCTCCACTATCATGTTTCTCCGCCTAATTACATTTGCATAAATGATGTTCGTCATTATTATCGCGGGTTCGGTAGGCACTGGAGGGGTGAGAGAGGGAGCTGTGCAGTGTGAAGGGGCAAGGGCGCGCTGAAAGGACACTGGCATCGATGATGTGCTTTTTTTTCTTTTTTTTTTTTGTTCAACTCTTCTTGTGATGACCCACAAAAGTGCCGAGGATACACGTCTCTCCAGTGTGGAGAGAGTGAGAGCGGCAAGGTTTCCGTCCAAGTGAAGTTTCCGAGAGGGAAGCAAGCATCGGCAATATCAAGTCTCCGAGCCTGAACAACCACCGACATGAATGACCGAGCGGCAACAGTTCACCTCAGACAGAGGAGAGCTTATTGAGGCAAACTATCAGTCTGTGACCTATTGTCTGAGATCAATGAAAAATAAATTTATCTCATTTTGATAATGTCAGGCAAACCTAATGTAAAGACAGTACAGTTTATTATGTGTCGACCTTTACCTGTTGTTCGTTCATCATCATTACTGACAGGACAGCTCGGGGGAGGCTACACATTATTATTTAAAGGTGAGGCGCAAAGTTACAAAAGTTGCATTTATCAAAATAGCTCAGCAGCTGCACAGGCCTTTAGGCCTTGTTTAGCTCATTCTTTTAGTATCACACCCTGCAGATTCACCGCGTGGTTTAGTCTCATCAAAATAGGAGGCAGTTTCCAAGCAAGCATTTGTTTTTTTCACAAGCATTTTTGCAACCAAAGAGTCATTTTCAAGGAGTTGGTGGAGCCAAAAGCAGAGCTAAAAGCAGCCCAATCACCGGGATATTAGGGTAGCAGCTACTGAAGGTTGGCATTTGTGGCAAAAAAATGTGGCCAAACAAATGTAAAGTTGCAACATCAATAAATGTGGAGGTTTAACTTATTTGTGGTTTAGCAAAAACGTGCTTAGCTAACATTCATTCTGGCGATTGGGTCGAAAGCCGAACATATATTGGACTTACATTCATCATGTGGGCAGAGAAACGATTCCAAGTGTTGCTCCATGTGTGCTTGGTGGTGAAATAAATAACTATTTGCCAACATGTGATCTTCTCTGGGCTTTTTTTTTTTCTTTGCATGATTGTCTGCAGCAAAGGAACAGAACAGCTGCAACGACCAACAACTCACACAACCACCCCTCAAATACCCTCCCAGAACATGATTGAAGTGGGCTAAACCATCAGTGGGGGAGCTCAATATATACATATATGTATCTTTGTAAAAATAGACACTGAAAAACACTTTTTTTCCATCACAAAGGCCACGAAGCTACAGAGTCAAACATCCATGTAACTACTGATGTCATTCTCTCCCTCGTTCCTATTGTCTCCCAGCTTTTCCCTCCCTGGTGCCCCCCCCCTCCCTCTCTCCTGTTGGTATCAGCTCACCTACACACCTGCTGCCCCTCCACACTCAACAGCCTGCAGTATATGATGATCGTGGCGTCTTCCTGCTAACAACCAAAAATGATCTTATCTTTAATTACGGATCTGACAGAGTGCAGTAAAGTGAGACAGACGATGAGGCAACAAACATTCAGGCGATGTAAAAAAAAAAAAAACATGGGTACATTTGAAATA
>OMLP01005347.1:25491-40353 GCA_900302685.1 Spondyliosoma cantharus | reverse complement strand
CTGTTTGAACTACATGTTTATTTTAAGGATATTCTGCCTCATTGATCATTATGTGAGAAAATAATTTGTTTGAATTTCTGTTCTTAATAAATATTTCATTTTCTTTTTTGTAATGGTAAAAAGAGCAAGAGAGACAGAGAATCCCCACAGACTCCCAGCAATGATGCTAACTGGCATGTCACTGAACACAATGCTGCTCACCTTCTTCACTGGGACAGGGAGGGGACAGGTATGGGGAGACTGGGGTGCTGCTGACTCATCTGTTGTTAAGTCTGCTAAAAGGGGCAGGGACAATGATTTAATATGAATATCTTGCTAAACGTTTCCCTGCACTGATTAAATGTTGCTGAAATGTAGGCTAACACTAGTCTGTAGCTAGCTAGCTTATTTCACTATGGACATTAAGCCAACAGGTTAATACCACTCACAGACTGCTGGACTGAAGGCGACTCACCTTTCTTGGTGAAAAACTGGGTTACAGATCGACACCCTTTCCTTTCCTCTCTCTTTTTCTTTTCTTTCCTTTTTTGAAAACCAGATTTTGATTTAGGCATCATTGTGTTCACTGTAGTTCTGGCGCATCTACTGACTGCAACTAAACACCGTCACTGATGCTAAGACCGGACCAAACCATTTCATGCACATACAGGGGGGTGGTCTGTCAATGTTTACTTTTTGGTCAATGGGGATATTTAACTTTTACTGCCACAAACAAGTAAAAACAAAGAGATCATTAATTTGATTATTATATTATACTCAATGATGATGGTTAATTTTTTTTTTTTTTTTTTACCTAGTTTCTGGGGCCCCTGTCTGTCAGGGGCCCTTGGAATTGTCCTGACTTTTCTCCCCTATATGGCGCCCCTGATCAGAGGTCAGCAAGAACACTGTATCAGAACATTGAAACTGCTGTGTCACTGTCTACAACGGTCTGCTGTATGACCGTAGTGCATTGAGATTTCCATCATTTTAAAACAGACAACGCCAATGATCATTTGTAAAAGTTGCGTATGCCTGAACCAAAACCCACTGCCACCATGGGGCCAGCCTGTGGCATGCCAGACACCATCAAAGCTGAAGTCAGGTCAAGACCCTGAGTTGTTAATTATCCCTTTGTCTATAATTGATTAGTGCTGTATAGCTTGTATCAGCTCGAAATGATATTCAATCTGTCTGGTGGAAGGGGCCAAAGGCTGTCTCGGTGCTGGAAAGGCGCCATGTCCGTACATTACGGGTTGGAAGCTGCTTCCTATCACTAGCCCCGTTTCTGCTCTGCGTATATCTGCTCCTGTAATAAGGCAGTAATTGTGTTTGTATTTAGTTCAAAGCACCACTGTGCCTAAGTTCAACCTCACAGAGCTGCACAGAGCTGTACAACACACTTAGCTGATTCACTGGTCTGAAATTTCACAATAGTATGCTGCAACATCACAACTTGTGTTATTATTATAATTCCAGTATAATAAAAAAAAAGTTAAGTTGAGCGCACACACACACATACACATACCATTTAATGTGATAATGAATGTGAAACAAATAACCACAGGATGCGTTAACTGAACCGGAATGATTGCACAGTGTTTACTGTGACCTGGTTGGTTTGAGTTTAATGATAGGGATTACAAAATTGTCCATTTATGATTCACCGTCACTATAGTAAAACGTTTAATTTTATATTATCAATGTGAAAATCTCATTCCTCCATCATGAGAGGCTGATGTGATAATTGCATGAATTGGACAAGTCAATTTCATCTCTTTATGGAAAGGTGAGCTAACGGTTAATTATAGGTCGCATGGTCACGTTGTATAGTGAGCACACAGAAGTCTGGGAAAATTGAAGCGAAAACATTGATTGTAAAAGCAGAGCTGCGGTGGGTAGTTAAGAGTCTTCCAACAAATAAATTCATGAAATGGAGAAACAGAGGTAATGCTTTTGTTTTATGATTAGAGGTAAACAAATGGTTGCGTAAGGTCTGCACACACAGGAGGAAACGAAGCGCTGTCTAATGTGAGAAGAGATTTTCATATCCATCTTACAGTTTGACCATGATCTAGTCCTGTTTGGTGCTGTCATCCACTGTGTGGGATACAATCCCAAATGCTGAATAGCTTAGGGAATTGTGCTGCTCTTTAGTAGAGGTGGAAAAGGTAGACGAGTCGTACATTGTCCTGATCTCTGAAGCTTACTTCACAAACTGGCATGGTTCGTACACGGCCCAGGACAGCTGACCAATGAAAGCTGTCCAAAACATCATTGGTACCCACCTACAGAGCATCAGTGATATTTGTGAAGTGAGATGTCTGCACAGAGCCCAAAGGATGCTAAAAGACAACAACCACCCCAGCCGCAGTCTGTTCACCATGCTTCCATCTGGCAAAAGACACAGAAGTGTCCGCTGTCGTACCACCAGACTACAGAGCAGCTTGTTTCCCCAGGCTGTGAGAGTCCTCAATTCATCCTCTGCACTCTATGAAATTTCTTTTGTTTTTTTTAAGCCCTGTTCAGACAAAAGATTCACAAGGAGTTGAAAACTTGCAACTACTTGCAATGTGTCTGTCTGCAACTTTCTGAAAAACCTGCCAGTTGACACCAATGCGACATGACAAGATGGCGTATCATCTCAATTGCAACGACTCCCTGTAGTTCCATGCTAACCGCCGGCTTTTCAGGCTTTTCATGGTTGAGTGAGAGAGAAGAGTGGCTGTGAACTCGAGCGGAGCAGAGGAAAAAGCAGTGAAGTTGTCAATTAAGCAGCAGATGCTGATTAGAATGATACATTATGAAATATTACATTCTAAAACCAGCCACCGGCAACTTGACGAGCTGAGTCCAAGGAAACACCATCAGCCAGCCTGAGTTGAGCTGCGACAGGCCACTTCATACTGTTGCGACGTGGCAAAAATCTTTCATCTTTCATCTGAACTGAACACTATGTTGCATAAAGTGACGTTAACTTGCTTTTGTTTTGCAACCTTGGTGTTGTAAAATGAGAAATGCATGAACTTTTTGACCTTTCATTTCTACTGAAACATGCATCGTAAAATAAATGTGATCTTTGTCCATCCATTTTATTAAAGTTACCCGATGTATTCATTTATTTTTTATTTTTACCTACCTTTGGTACTGATTTTGTTTGTCTTTTGTGATCTACTAGCATGTATGTGTGTGCATGACATGGTGAAGTTTACTGTGGAGTGCAGAGGGATGTGGTGCATGCATTTCCCTCAGTTTCATGCTAGGTAGCACAGTGGTAGAAGGCAGAAGAGTACGGCCGGCTGATACAGACGTGGTTTTAATCAAAGCAGGTCTGAAAACATTCTAAAAATCAAACTGTAAATGTTTTATGAGGTCGAAAATGAATTGAACAAGAGCACACTGTTCGCAAGGAAACTGCACACAGTACCTTTTGCTTCTTCAAATCTCATTTTATCTGCTTTTTTCATAAGCCACAACTTTACTTTTCCTCTGCACTTTTAATATCAATCTACATCCTGTTCGCATGCACTATTTCTACTACATTTTTTCTCCATATTATTTTAGAAGATGAGAAAATTCTATTTTGTTTTCTGAAATGCTGTGTAAACACAAATACATTAAACATCTTGCATTTCGGAGACCATTCCGAAAGAACGCAGGAGAGTGAGGAGGCGACAGGATAGATTAGTTTGGTCAGTTTGTTTTAGCCCATCAGTGCGAGTACACGGCACACAAAGCCACCAGCTGAGCCGTGGGGCGTCCCAGGAGCTGCCCTGGAAAGAAGAGGAGTCGTGATATGCACACACAAACACACCGGGAGACTCATAGAGGAGCATGTGTGCTCACACACACACACACACACACACATGTTGCATCCAAAACCTCCTCTTCATCATAGAAACTGTCCTGTTTTGACCTGAGCTCATTTACCATAGCCGGAGGCTATCAACCACCCCCCCACCCCCGAGCCCACACACGCACGCACGCACGCACACACACACACACACACACACACACACACACACAAGCAGCACTCCTTATCAGCTCTCTCTTCACACTTTCCTTATCTTTTCTCCCTAAGTCACCCTCTGTTTACCTCTCCGTGTCTGTCTTTTCACCTTTGTCTCTCACTCGAACACCCCCCTCCCTCATGCAAACACACACTTCTGTCCACTGACAAGAGGAATCTTGCCATGCTCTTCAGCAGTAATGAAATGCATTTTCGGAATCAGAATCAGAAACATATTCATTACCAAGAAGGATTTTACACCAACAAGGAATTTGTCTTGGTGAATAAGGTGCATAACTTGAAGACAATAAACAATAAGCAGTGACTACAATAATAATAATAATAATAATAATAATAATAACAATATAAACAAACAGAGACAAAGTGTGGGATGATGATTGATTTCCATCCCCTAATTCAGTCACAGAATGCTGTGTGTCGAAACAGCTTATGAATACATTACTATACTGCCAACACAGGATGAAAGAGGAAATGGACAATCATGGCAGCCTTTAGCTCTTTGCTCATACTTACTGTATCCCCCTCACTCTGTCACACACACAGACATACACACACTTAATAGCTTATTAGTTGGTGCAGTTGTTCTCAAACATCACACACATCTCTAAAATAAATAAAATTGGATTCCACATGAGCCGAAACATACAGTACTTGGCAATGAATGCATGGCCATGGAGTCAACATTGGTGGGGACCTAATCTGTCAGGAACCAATTATACCACTGGGACAAAGCACATGCAACACTGGGACAGCACCAGTATTTGAATGTTTATTTACTGCTCTGAATTGGTGTTCCCTTCAGCTGTCAGTGACCTACACAGAGCCCTAGTTCCATCGTGTATAAAACCGCTCCCACAGCTTTGCCAGACATCAATAATCTAACAGGAAATGATATAAAACATGATATGCAATAATTTAAACATAGAATTACAACTCCACCGCAATGTAAGAAAACAAAAATAAAACAGAGATTTTTGCCTTATTAACAGTTGATTAATGGATAATGGGGCACGTTGATCTGTCCAGTAAGCCATGAAACAGGCCAAGTCTTTTTATCCCCCCCAGTTTCAGGTGTTATGGTACAAAGTGATAACCTATGCCAGGTATTGCGGTCATACCAGCTGGCGATAATAACATGCACCTACTTGCACTTGTGTTACCAACCAATCCTACACAGGTGGTCTGGTGACCTGTGCTTGTGGGTCCTGTGGATTTGTTTTCAGTTAGTCTGTCCCAATGTGTGAGAGGTAAAAGCACGTTGCCACAGTCACAAAAAGCTGAATTATTTTAGCCACAAGTAGCTCGTTACAGAAACGATGCGTGTTGATTCCTGCCACAGAAGCGATATAAAAATTCCCTGTCCATGCAACATTACAGCATCTTCCTGCATTCTGCACAGGAGAACTTGCCCAAACTCAGCTGGAGCGGATGTCATTAAAAATTACCTACATTCCAGCACATGCAGCTCATTCTCAAGCTCAAGGTGTACTTGAAATGAACCAGTTCATACATCTGACCTAGTCTGAGGGTAAAAGAGTTTATAGCTGTTCCCAAATGGCCGCACTTAAAGGGGCGAGATGCAATAATTGCTTTAACTGGGATAACAGCACACTATCTGACAGTCTTTCCTCAAAGGAATTGTTCTCTTAAATCAGACTCAGCAAGTCTCATAAAATCTTATTAAATATTTGAAAAGAGGAAATTAGTTTTTGCTTTTTTAAGCATTTTAATATCACCTCAAATGAAGGGAAAATTAAATGCAAAATTCACCCTGGTTTGTGTTCCCGTGCCTCATGGGCACCAGCTGTCCCAGCCATGCAATCAATACACTGTAATTCAACACGAGCCTCCACCTGGTCCTGCCTCCAGAGGATCCTCCTGCCTGGTGAAGAAAGACAGAAAGGACAAGTGCTGCACCCGGCTGTCTCACTCGTTTCATCAAACTGCTACGCTTGTGTAGAACAATGAACTTGTGTTAAAAGTATAAAATGTAACATCTCTGTAGTCAAATGCCTAAAAATGACCAGACCTTTGTTATATATTTTGTAGAGTTGCTTACATCATCCTATATTATCTCAAATATTTTTCAACAATGATCAAACCCAGAGTGGTCCTTAATTTTGTCAAAGGTAACGGTGTGTTTACGCGTGTCTGTAGCATCCAAGAGAGTCAAATGTGACTTAACATAACATGAATATTTAACTTTTTGGTTTGACAGTGAACACTTCTGCCTGAGTCATGAAGGACTCCCCCTAAAATCTTTTTTTTTCCATTGAGAGACCACGAATGGCAGAAATTAACATAGTTTATTTAAGAATGAAAAAGACTGAAATCGCTTCAACTTTCTCACGGCTGATCAATCACTGTGTAATGCGGGTGTGAAGGTCGCATTGGCAGCTTCAAACCGTTAAGCCCACCAAATTCCAACGTTGGAAAGGTGTGGGCGGTGGTTTCAGCCTCTGTAAAACCACATACTACGCAGTTCGTCTGAGGCATATTAAACCTTTTAGTGTCCCTGGACTATGCTTTGCTGCTGCTACAGTACCTCGTCATACTGCCACTGGGAGAATACTGTTAGAATATGTAAGTAGTAACAGCAAGTTTTGTTTATAGAGACACCTTCAAAGTTAGGGGCCAGAAATGCTCACATTCAGCAGGAGGGAGCTCTGTTTGAACAAAGTATCCTTGAGCATGACAGTGTCTCGCTGCCAGCTTCACCACTCCCTCCCCTTTAACTTGGGGGAGGGCTTGAACTCAGGAAAGTTGCTTGCACGGCATTCTCCCAATACAATGCACCACCTTGTTGCCCCATTTACTCTGTCCTCCATCCGACACCTGCATGCTTTGCTGCTGTAATGACTCAATTTCCCCTCTGGCATGCCTGGCCCTCAAGGATCAATAAAGTTAATCTTATGTTGCCTTACCTTATCTTGCCTTGGATCCCAGCCTCATTAAGACATGTTGGAACTTTTGCCATATGGGGGGTGAGTGAAAATAGGCCCATGGCCAAAAAATGTGTGCGAGGCTTAGTCCTGGTGGCAGCAGTGGCAATATGTTTTAATAAATCTCAATCTCAGACTCATGGGGAGAGCATTTCTCATGTATGTCCCTGACTGAAGTAGCTTTAATATCCCTGGGATTATGGGCTTGTGGAAGCCACAGGGCTTCCAGTCCATCTGTCAGACAACTGTTCATACAAAATTTAGTTTTTTCTCTGTTAAATAGTTGCTTGTAGCAACAGAAGATAAGACTGAGGGATTCACCCGGAGATCATTCAAGGTTCATCTGAGAATGGTCTGTATCTTTTCTTATTTACCCGACCTCCTCTGCTCCAATGGGTCAATCTAAACCAATCCAATTACCACAATAAATGTTGCAGATGTTTTTTGGTTACGTTACCAGTGGGTTAGGGTTGAGAACAGATCAGATCATTCTTTTGCTTTATAAAACCTGTTTTTGATCACTACAAACACAGCTGGAGCTGCTTGACTTCCTGTCAATAATATTTGTTTTTTGTCCATGCTTTCATTTCTGTCTGTCCAAATTACTGTAACTTTTCAAACACTATCACTTTGGATTGGTGGCCTGCCCGATCTACCAATCCAAAGCGTCAGTGTTTGATGAGTAAGGAATGATTCTAAACAATCAACTGACATACAACTGGACCTTTAATTCAATCGGCAATTGCCAGATTTCAGATCAGAGCCCTCCATGGCAGGGTCCCTCTCTTATATTTCAGAACTTTATCCCAAAACTTCAAGATGCCTCAGATCTTCTGATCAATCACTGCAGAGTACTATTAAGCGTTTTATCATGTGTTTATGTTTATTATGTGGAGCACTACAACTAGCCCTAACCCTTTTTATAAACTGCTAAATTAACTTACATACTAGTACTTTTAAGGGTATTATATATCTTTCTAATGTCTGCTCGACAAGCCAGTGAAAACAACAAATGTTGTTCAGCTACTACTAACATTGACTATAGTGCTACACTAGATATGCTTATGCAAAGCTAGTACAAGAGTTCTCAAGAGGCCGGTATGCGGTTCAACATATGGATGAACAGATTCACAACTGAGGATATTAAAGACAACACCAGCTGCAGCGTTTCAAAATAGCTGCCGGGACTTAAGGCAAAGTTCTTAATATGCAAGTCAATCTTTGTATTTGACTAAAAGATCTGAGAGGGAGATCTGAAAAGGTTTTCACCTAGTGTCTAGCTTTGTTCTTCGTGACAGAATGAAGAGTTCAGCAATCAGGTAAAGTGAATGAGTCCTGGTCCTCGGGGAACAAGCAGTTTGGGAACAGGTACAAATCTTGTTGGAAATAAGAAGTGTTGACTTGAAAAAGAGGATGTCACAATTTTCCCTTTTGTATTTTGGCTTCTAACTTAAAACTAGTCATCTTACTGCAGAGGTCGATCTTTGGTTCTTCAATAGACAAGCTAGCAACGTTCTGTTATTTATTAAGGCTGCATGACTTGACATGAAATATGGCTCCTCGATTAATTATTTTAGATCATTGCTGATAAGGTTTTTCAAGGGGCCTACAGCAACAAGAAAACGTATGTAATTGTGTTCTTTCCAGTATAATCACTGTCTTCTTACAGCTACCATTACACTGTTTGACCTTGCTTCTTTTTCTGGCTGATCCTTACCCATCACAGAAAATAAGCCAAGAAGGCTAATTAACCTCGAGTACACACACACACACTCAGCAGCATGACCACACACAAACGCATGCATGCATGAGTCACCCCGGCGGCATGATTGCTGTCCTTTGGGTGCTAATGTTGGGCAGCGCTCCTCTCGGGTCAGCCCAACTTTGCCCTGCTGTCTTGGTGCAGAGTCAAACGGGCTAATCTCCCACCTCCAGCCTCGCAAGCAAAGTCAACACGGGCTGCCTCCTTCATTTACCTTGTTAGCTAACTGACAGGGGGCTGTCTGGCCTGCAGCTTAAAGGCCTTAATGAGCAGAGGGCCTTGTTAGCGCTGTGTGGATGGCGAGAGACAAATGAGCTTGTTAAGTCCAGGCTATGCATATTCTTAATTAGCTCTTTGTAGTGTGTTTGATAGCGCAATCATTCTCTGTGTGTGTGAGAGAGAGAATGGGAAAGTGTGTGTGTGTGTGTGTGTGTGTGCAAGCATTAAAAACTCATGAATAATACCCCTCAGGTCGGCGTGTTTGTATTTACTATAGGTGGTCCTCAGGGCAGACACTTATTACCTGTAACTGTTTGATGTCTGCTGTGTGCGCGCGTGATTGATACAAAGTGAAAGTTGTTAGCAATTTACTGGACCGTGCAGTCATCACTCCGGAGCGATAGCAACACCAACTAATGTTTTTTTCCCTTTTCTTACTTTTACTTACTCATGCTCCATTGAGCAGTCTGTCTCAGACACAAACATACATACACAACCTCCTCCTCCCTCTGAATACAGAGTCGATGATACACGAGGGGAGAAGAAATACACCCACAAACACTGATGTAAATTCGTAGCCACAGGGAAAAAATGTCACAAAAAGTCTGACTTTGCTTACAATTATACATGCATACATCCCAAAAACGAGTCACCTTTTTATACTCGTTGCTAGTCGAGTCACTTTTTCTTCACCCCAAACTTACACTGCTACGTGCCTCACATCGAGCAGAGCCTTTCCCTCCCTGTTATCAGTTCAAACTAAAGCATGCATTCAGTCTAACTATAAGTGTTGTTCCAGTTCAGGCCCTTCCTTCCACAAATTCTGCATTTCAAGAGTACATATATGCAACATAAGGCTGTGCAAAAGAGGGGCATTTTCTGGGGTATCGGCAAAAGGTCTGCAGACAACGCCCCTGTCTCCATATAACCCTAAATAACAGATTAATAGAATAAATACAAGGATTATTTAGGAAATGACTTAGTGATGGCAGGTATGACATTTAAATCTGTCAGAATGGGTCAAAAAGGCTTTTTTTTACTTAAAGAGCTGTGTATGACATGGTCAGAAATGCAGCTTTCCACAATGCTGTGCTGAACAATGGACAATGTTCACCTCATGTGATACATACACAAATTAACTTGCAGATTTCTTGTGTGGGAGTGAAGAAACTTGTAGCCTACAGCTTTAAGAATTTCTGTTTCATAGGCCAAAACTTTTCAAGGAGGTAGCGCCTGTATTGGGACAAAGCGATAACTGAATTCCATTTGCAATGACCCTTGTGGATCCAGTGCAAGACAGTGAAGGGAACACATATCCAGCTGGTTACAAGTGGCATTCATAAAAGAACAGATTGTAAACAGACACTGATTGTGAACAGAAATATGAAGGCTATGGAGGGGAAAAGGACACAGTAAGTAGATGGAGGGGGTCATTCCCTCCCACTTCCCCTTCGCCAGCATTTAAAGCGAGTGAACAATTTCCTCATATTGTTAAAGGGTGCTTTCACATTAGGGACTGGAAGCTGAAGTCCAGTTCGTTTGATTAGTGTGAACACGAGTGTACCATCCTTGACCCGTGCCTGGGTCCGCTTGAAAGGGTGGTCTCAAGTATGCTTTGCGTGTACTCGTTTAAGGTTCGCATCAGGTGTGAAAGCAACTGTACCAAAACATGGAAGAGGACTGCTATGACTACTACGCTGTGTACTGATCATTATGTTGTGTTCGCTTCTTCTTTGTGTATATTGGCAAACCAAATAGTGTACGTGAGCAGGTGTACTCAGGTATTATGACATTACTAATGTGAACACTGACTGGCATGGGGAGACGGGAGAGGGGGCAATGATACTCTGGCATTCTGGCAGCAATCTTAAGACACCCTGAGACACCCTGAGAGACTCAGGGACTTTTCCAAGTAGACATAAAACTGGATTTGCTGACAGCAAATAACCTTTTTGAATTCCTTGCACTGTTGGCACTAATTACCATCAAGTGAAAGTAGCTGCAAATAATTGAAACAAGACACAAGTGGCAAATCATTAAACCCACGGTCATACAGATTCTTATTTACACAGGGCACTTTATTCCAGATATGATGAAAAATAAAACAAACCATACTTCAGTGGGGCAGGGTTGAAAAATTCGGCTGAACTTTGGTAGAAACATTAGCCTTTGGCTACATGAAGAGGCTCTTTTAAATTAGCTCCACTGATAGTACAGTTGCCTCTTCTGCTGGCAGCGGCAGAACTCACGGGAATGAGACCTTTAGCAGGCTGGCTGTAATTGGATGATAAAGTCCTTGGAGTGCTGGCTGGTTTGAAACTGACACAATCATCACTGTGAGGCAAATAATGCATGCAAACATAATATACAAAACGCACCTGTGCATACAGGACTTACATACATATGTTCATGTAACAGTTCAGCTTCATTCAGTATAGGTTTTTATATTACATCATTCCCCTTCAGTGAATGGCCTCTCTCTTCTCCTTCGCCCCTTAGGCCATGATTCACTACAGGCAACATGATCAATAAATCGCAGACAAACAATTTTTTTCCTTAAGAAGTGAGCAACTGGGGAAAACCGTCTGATCCTTGTATGATCGACTTGCTTGTTGGCAGAGAAAATGGTGGCAAGGCCTTACTCTCTGAAACCAACGGTGAATCAAACTCCCAGCCTTCCACACTTTGTTGTCGACCAGTCTGACTCCATTTTGTGAACAATAGATGTCTGGCAAGTGCTAAGTGGATGAATAGTTGATGTCAGGCTTTATACGCTTCCCATTTCGCTACAAGTTTTTATTTGAGAGGCTGTAAACAATGTCAGGAGTTGATAGAAGTAAATTGATTGAGTTTCTGTTTATTTTCAGCAAATGCCTCCAGCTGTCTGTGTTAAGTAATCTCAAAAATAATAGTGCTGGGGGCAATATCAGTCCAACAAAATACACACGCCTGACTGTTGACAGCACATTTTATTTATTATTGACTAATTTAGTCCTGTTTTTGTTTTGGTATTGACTAAAACCGTTTCCTGCTCTGCCCTCTTTATTCATTATTTTTCTGTAATCCCAAGGACACACAGGATAAATGTATGTAAATTCTAGGGCTTGTGATAGTTCGGGATATCACCCTCATTTACATGTTCAGCATCATTTCAGGGAGGGGATGATAAATCACACTGTAAGCAAAGTCCGTAATGGGCTCCCTATGGTAATTATGGAGTGGGCCTTTTGAAGCAAATAATCATATGAATCCCTCATATTTTGGAGATAATGCTGGAAAACAATCTGTTCCCTCTATGTGAGCAAATTGACTGTTTATTTTACTTAGCTGAGCAAACACCAAGCCTCTCCCAGGCAGCACAATGTCTTTTTTGAAATTCAAATCAGGGCCTCCAGTTTGTTTGAATGTTTTCAGATGGAGGATGAGTCTCAAATTGGTTTTCTTTCATATGACAGATTACAACTTCAAAAAAGCAGGTGGATGTTAAGACTGTTGCTGTCCTTTCACTGAAGACCGAGGAGAGTGTTTCAAAGAATCTGCACTGACCCCACCAGCTCCAGAGGGGCTGCTGAAGTGCTGCTTGGTGTTGAGATGACCACCACATCCATTATCTTAAAAAAATACATCATAAAGAACTTTCATGTTTGTGTAAATCTAAACTTTTCATATAAAAGTTTCAATAAATCCTACTCGTCTACGTATAGATCCTGGTTATACCTTCTAGGTGTATGACAATGTGCTTCATCTGAACTCTATAGTGATATTTTTGCATCTTCAACAGGGGAACTTCAACTTAAACATATATGAGCACATAAGTCCCATATCCATAATAAGTGGCTTTCGAGTATTTAGTATATTCACAGTAGAAAAAAAAAAAAATAGGAATACTCAAGAACGGCAGAGTTTACTGTTGATGCAGCTTAGAACTGGGGATGACAATCGCAGCTGTCAAAAATAAAAGCTGCAAATGGTAAAAGTACAAATTGTGGCGAGACAGCGGCAGGAAAAATCAGAAACACCCCCTAAAAACCCCCAAAAAACTAAAACAATATATTTGTGTTAATTGTTGTTTAGTTTATTGCAGAACGGTGCTTTTATTTGTGAAGATTAATTGGCAGAGGCATCATAGTGTTGCAGTTTGATGTCAGATGGTGCCCATGTTTCATTATTTCCTGTTTTCTTGTATAACAATTGCAGGAAGCAGATTGTATAGTGTGGTTTGTTGCTTAGCAACAGAAGAAAAACTATGAATGAGTCTTTCTTTACTATCATTGTGCTATAAATGGCCATTCGCCTCTTTGTTAATGTAACATTGAACAATAACATCCATTCTGTCAGCATGCAAATTGAAATACTCCAATATTGAAAGACATTTGTCTGCTTCATCTTTTGCAAAAAGTCTGTTTCTGCCCGTCCAGATGTAAACACTGAAAACCGAGTTTATGAATATCTCCACCCTGGAAGGAATTTTCCAAAAAGGTCAAATTTCAGTGACATAAAATGCAGTTTGGACATGTACAAAAGGCCAAAAAACACAGAGAAAAAACTTTGTTTTTCAGTGGGCAGCTATAGTCGTTAGGGGCCTCCTTACGTCTCTGTCCGCGGTGCTGAAAAGGTTGAATTTGCGTGCTGAACTCCCGGTCAGCCATGTTGAGGTTACGATTAGTATACAGTAGAGTTTAAAGCGAAACTCTGGCCAAAATGCAACCTAGGCTTTTTTTGTGAATGTATATGAGTCAAACCTTCGTGTAAAAGCATAATTACGACGATCTTTTAAGATTTAACGCATTTTCGTATTCGGGTCAAACTCATTTTCAATGGGAGTGCAAGGGGACGCTATTTTTAAAACACTATGAAGGCTCGACACAGCATGAAACTTGGCTCTTAGTATCACCAGGGTCTCTACACATGAACTCGAGCATTGAGAACATTGCTTGTGTACACAGAGTTTGTTAAAAAGAAAGTTTTTGAACAACCTTAGCAGTAGCTTGTTCCGCTCCCAGTCGTCATGGCAGTCGAGAAGTATCGATCTCAAAATGCGACGTATCATGGAGGACAGTTAAGGTGGAATTGTGGTTAGTCCTGACTTCCTGTGATTTGAAACCTTTGCGTCTACGTTGTTAGAAACCTGATTTCCACTCCTTGCTGCTTCTCCTTCCCCTTCTTTCCTCCTCACTAGCTCGATGTTCTGCTTTGTACCGCTGCCCTTTCATGTAAGTTATAAGTGGTCTTTGTGCAAGGAACTGTCTTTGTGTGAGTGATTTTCATGCACACTCTGGCCATGTTATGCTCCCATCAGCTTTCACATGAATGCAGATGTTTAACAGCAGCTTGCTATCCTCACTACCTAACCTTATATGTAGGTCGATACTGTTGATGCGCTGTCAGAGTCGTATTTACAGTGGTGTTACAATCAAGAGGATAACTGGAGCAAAACCAACAGGTTGCAGATGTTAAAAATAGTACTGCTGTAAAAGGGTACTGACGACAATAAACAAAATAATTAAAAGCAATTAAGAGTAATCAGAGAGTGGTACGAGCTGCTTGAAGGTGATTAAACAGTTTGACTTTACAATTAGACCAAACAGTTAAGATGACCAGCATTGAGATCTTTAAAATGTTTTAAAGGCTGGAGCAAAACAAATACATATGCTCATTTTCAGGTTCATGATTTTATGTTGGGTTACCACTATATTTACATGCTTTAATACTTTTAATACATAAGTTTTTCTCATACTGTTTGGTGCAGCAGCTCTGTATTCTCTCTCTGTCTACTCTGTTTTACCTCCTGTCCTCCCAGCACTGCTAACAATAACAGAGCAGCTGCCCTAAATTAATTATTACATGCCAAACTAGCCGCTAGGCGTAAATTATGCAAGTGTGTGACGTGGTGACGTAGTGTGATGTCACAAAGCCACATAAACTAAAGG
>OMLP01005346.1:4368-14750 GCA_900302685.1 Spondyliosoma cantharus | reverse complement strand
GCTGCGTTTCCCGTTTCTGTCTGGACGGTCGGGCAAAACGATTAAATAAAAGTGCGTTTTCACTAAAGAGCGTTTTCGTCTGGACGGGCTCTTAGTCTGTGAAAAGGCACTGAATCGCAAACACATACTGGCTGTAGAATTCTACATTTCCTGTGTCCAACTGTGACCCTATACGTTTTTTCAAAATGTCGACGCTTTCTAACAGACTGCCCCAAAAATTATCTCCCCAGGTTGATAAATCCTTTTTTTATTCTAGCGAATAAACTACTGATTGAGCAGTGTGCTGCAAGCCCATACATGCCAATTGAGTTTTGCATGTGTTGTTTGATGTGGCGCAATTCATTTTTCACACGACATACCACAGTGAAAAATGCTTTCTTGTGGTTTCTTGACAATAAAAGTCACTTAGGAATTGAAGGAGCAATTTAATATGAACATGGTGCTAACCGATGTTAGGAACTGCTTTTTGTTGATCTTGATTGTTGATAGTTTACTGTAAACTGGCTATAGACAGCTTTTCCTGCTTTAACTTACACCAATTGGCCACAACATTAAAACCACTGACAGGTGACGTGAATAACATTGATCATCTCATCACAATGCGATGTTCTGGTGGGAAACCTTGGATGCTGGCATTCATGTAAATGCTTATTGACATGCACCACCCAACCAAACACGTGGATCAAGTACACCCCCTCATCACAACAATACTATCCGATGGCAGTGGCCCCCCAGCAGGACAATGTGCCCTGACACACCGCAAACATTGCTCAGGAACAGCTCAAGGAACACAATAAAAAGTGCCCAAGGTGTTGACCGGGCCTCCAAATTCCCTAGAGCCCAATCTGATCGAGAGCAGGTCTGATTCATGGAGGCCCCACTCTCCTACATACAGGACCCAGAGTATCCACTATAAAATGCCCTGGTGCCAGACACCACAGGACACCCTCAGAAGGCTTAAGTCTATGTCTTGACAGGTCAAAGCTGTTTTGGCTGCACAAGGGGAACCTTCACAATATTACAACTGAATAACTTTGGACAATTTACACTGCAGGATGAAGCAAAGAAGGTGAAGAGGGAGATTGATAGAAACAGACATAAAACAAGAGTGGCCATATTCATCTTTGTAAAAAAAAGGCAATCACTTGATGGAGAGCACCTGTGTTGCATCAAAGTCTGTCCCTTGTAAACGTGTGTTTCCACTTTCATGTGATCTGATATTGCGCTGGTGGTCTTGTTCCTGCAAAATCATATTAATGTTGCACCAGGGTCATCATCAAAACTGACTCACATTTCTTCCTATGAAACAAAGAAAAAAAATAAAAATAAAAACAAGCCAATGTGGCATTTGCTCTTTTTACACATATTTTTGTGCTTAGCACAAAGCTTAGCGACTAAGGAAAAAAGAATGGAAAAACTGGGAGAAGTAACACCTTTCGAACACGTGTTGTTTTGAAAGTGTCTATTTTAACCCAAACCATGTTTTAACCCTATCCCTAACCTAACCTAGTAATTCTGTTTCCTTAAAGTGTATTTTTCTACCGAAAACTGAAAAAAAGTAAAATAATAAGTGAACTTAGTGTAAAATATATATATTTTACAGTATAATGATATGTTCCAAATTAATACAAACCCTGGTTTACTGAGTTCTACAGAACCCACACAGCCAGCTCCTCATAGCAATAACTATGCGGCTAGCGTTATGTTTTTTGGCACCAACAGTAATACCACAAGAAAATGTTTGGAGTGGGGAAAGTTGAAAAGTGATGGGTGCACACACGCTGACAGTTGGTGTTAAGCAGGTTGAATTGATGCTAGCTCCAAGCTAACATTACCATTGCCTTAAGGTCACCCTGTAATGGGCAATAGAACAATAATGTTTGCCTTAATTTAGTGTTCTTTTTGCAGTCTAAAATTAGCTACTCCATCTCCAACTGGTTGCCTAGCTGCATGTTCTGCATGCTGCCTTTTTCCTGCTTTGAATTGGTGTGAGACCCTGAATTGGGACACAATTTAAGAAATCATCTGTGTGCACTTCCTTCTATATCTTCCACCTATTACTTCATATCATCTTTAACATTGTATCATGTCACAGACATTGCAGCCTTGAGGGACTGCTATTAAGGCTTCAGATCTGTTGCCTTGTTAATTGCATTTAATATCGTGATATCAATAATTTACAACTTTTGGGAAGGAAATGTTATAGGCTTCTCAGTTTAGAGGCTATTATATTCCTTATTTCTCAACATGACAAGCTACTATAGAGCCTCTCTCTATGAATAGAAGCCATATCATCTCTCATCTCTATTTCTGCTCATCTCTTAAATTTAGCATCAGGTTCCTTTGATAGGTACTGTACAAGTGACTCTTCATCTTCCGGCAGATTTTGACATTCATAATCAGTAACATCAGACAACGTAATGACTTATGAATGTTCTCAGCTTCCGTCCACAGCCGAGCTTTTAATAAGTTACTCCAGACTCATTCTGCCCCATACCACACTGTAATCTCCATTAAAGAGTTTGAATACAGCCTCAAGTGCCTCAGTAAAAATCTATGAGTGTGACCTGTTGTTTAGGGCGCAAACTCACTGCCAAGGCTGAAAACAATATGTCTGGGGGTTTTCTTGTGGAGGAGGCAGCCAACAGAAGGAAATATACATGAGGTGTCGTGTAGTTCCAGAGGGGAGCCATCAGCTGTGTTTTCTTGCTCACAGTAACTTAACTACTGGCATCGATCCAGTTAAGGTCCTATTCAGGTTAAGCTGTTCATGTGAACTTTTGATGCCCTGTTATGGAGTGTGTCTATTGCCATGAATAAACAACTGAACACAACATTACCCTCTTCCTTTCAGACTAAATCATAGCTGAGTCTTGATACGAGATATCCTAGTAGTAAAAATATGTACAGTTTGACTCATTATCATTTTTGCTGAGGGGGAAATGCGTAAATGTGTCTGCCCAAGCTTGTGCAAAAAGCAGAACTGAATGGATGTTAATATATTTTTTATATATTTATAAACCGATGTGTTAATGTTGACACAATAAGTAGCTGTTCAAATTTTCTATATTTGCTGAATATGAACCAAACACTTAATGGTTGCCAAAAGCAAATACACCTATTGTATTAAATTGCTGAAATGAGAAATGGTACTAATTTAGTATATAAAATAGACTTCCTGTGCAAAGTGTCACTCTGCCTACTATGCACAGAATTACAATTAGAGACCCTGCATATTTAAAGAGCATTTTTACCTCACATCATGTTGAACCTTATGGCCAACTCTGGCCTGCAGGCCCCACTTTTGGTAGATCTGCATTGATTCTTTGGCCCCTTGAGGATCACACAACAAGCTGTTATCACGACACCACACATATCTTTTCCTCATAAAGTTGATGTGGCTAACATGTCAGCAACCAGTTGCAGACTGACACATCAGACATTGAGCAAGATAAGAGTATGTTTTGAATTCACTCTTTATCATTTTTTTGCTCTGGTTTGGTCTCCCCCAACTCCTGAGGAAAATACTTTGTCCGCTCTTTGTCAGGTAGTGTACAGTGCTTTCTATCATAGATATTCATAAAGCACTTGTCTGCTGCTGTTATAAACCAGTCTGATGAGAGCAGCGTGACCGAACTAAGGCAGAAATATTGTTGGCCACAAATCTTAAATGATGTCTACACAGCTGCTATTTCTGATTATTAGATTATCATTATTATTATCTGTTTTTGCAGGAAAGACATAAAAACAAAAATACAGAAGCTTTAAACAGACAATATTTCTGCTGTTAGAATGGGTCTCTCAAGTAAAAAAAAAAAAGAAAAAGGATAAGTAATGTGGCATCTTGGGACTTGTTGACTGCATTGTTAAACAAGCGCATCTGCTGATGAAATTCAATCAACACAGGCAGAAATGGTAGTGTTTTCAAATGTATTGGAAATGTTGCATTGTCACGTTCGCCAAATGCCTTTTCTCTGACTCTCTCCTGGGAGTCGTAGTAAGGGGTGACCAATGAAATGCAGCTTTACGTTGAATGTACTTACGTTATCTAAAATGTAATGTAAGCATACAGCTCAACACAATATACAAGAAAGGTCTGATAATTTGTAGACATTTTAATGCAGAAATATTACATATTATGTCTATAATTGATGATTTCAGAATTGAATGTGCAATGTATTTAGCTTTTCCTGTTTCTATACACAAATATTACTGATATTATGATATTATTATATTATATCATTTGTTAAAGAGGAAACCAAGGATTTTGGCTGGTCTGCCGGGTTGTTGGTATCTCTGTGCAATGTAGAGAACGTTCACTCAACACAAACCTGGCAAGGTCAGACAGCCTCTCCAATCTTGTCTTAACCGTCACCTGTCCTAACAGGGAAATAGAAGCTCGAAAAATAAAAGAAAAAGAAAAAAGGTTACTAACTTTTATCTTAATTCTTAAGAGATTCAGAAAGAAGGATGTTTTCTTTAAGATATACCAGGTAACTGTTTCATTACTTGTGTCCGGGTCCTATTATAAGTCACCGGCTTCCCTATGTTTCCTTGTGTTAATGTAGATACATTTGTATGCATCGGCAACACTGATTCCTCTGGTTCATATACTGTATATTAAATCAGCTCAGAAGCTTTGGCTGGTTTAACAATAAAAAGGCCAACAAATATAAATGTAATGTTGTCATCATTTTTTTAATTAATAATTAGCATTTTAAAGGTTACATAAATACGAGAGTGCAGTACATACAAAACTGTGCCATTTCTATACAATATTGTTGCAGCCATACACACACAATAAAGTCAGATAATGGAGGACGTACAGATTTAAAATTGAATCATTGAAATTATGACCTTTACAAATATGACTATATTAATAGATACTATAATAGTATAATATAAGGCAATATATGCTGGATAAATCCACTGGGATCAATGAAATGACGCCATGGTGATTTACATTGGACACGAAATGATCCTGCATTGGAGGATTTCAAACAAGCCTCTCTGGATGAAATGACAGTAGTCAGCGAAAAGAGGGACACATTGTGAGTTCATTCAGACGGTTGAATGGTGATTGAGCTCAGAGTGAGGGGGGTCCAACAGCAAGCGTCTGCCCCCGGGGCTCCTGCTGGTATAATCCAGCCTCGATAACGGGAATGAATTTTATTCTAATCTCCTCCTTATCTGCGCTGCCTCCATTTGGATGTACGCAAGACTCATTTTTTTCCTTTATGCACATGAGGTTCAATTCACAAAGTCAACATGAATATGTTTAAAGGTGTTAATTAAAAACACACAAGCTGTACACGGGTGAGCACACACACCGTCACTAGACAATGTGGTTCACCCTTTATGGTGAAGAATTTCTCCTGATTTTCATTGATCGTTCAGCCTCGGAGGAGACTTATTTATATACTGTAGTATTGATTTGGCAGTTGCAGATCATAGACATAACTGAGTAACACATTCTCACTCCAAAATTCTAAAATTCAGCAGCTTGGTCAGTGGCCTCAAACTTAAATGTATGACCCTCTACCTGCCGTAAGGGCTTCACAGTCAAGTTAGCACTAATATCTTATGTGCAACATCTGGTTAGACTTTCAAAAATAAAGCGTGCTGTCAAAACGACCCACATAGCATGACAGATTATGACTTTCAGAATGTTATTTCAGATATGGAACGGTCACCGTTTAGTTAGGTTTAGGCATAATGAGCTACTTGGGTAGGGTTATGCAAAATAAACGACTGAGTTAGAGTAAGGCAAAAGTAAACTACTTAGTTAGGGTTAGGCAAATTCAACTAATTAGTTAGGGTTAGGCAAAATTAACTACTTGGTTAGCATCAGGAAAAATTAACTACTTGACTGGAGTTGACAAAATAAACAACTTAGTTTGGATTAGGCAAAATGAACTACTTGGCTAGGGTTAGACAAAATAAACAACTTAGTTCGGGTTAGATGAAATAAACTACTTGGTTAGCGTTAGAGAAAATGAACTGCTTAGTTAGCATTAAGCGTAATGGATGTACATGACACCAGTTATCTCATAGCATAATTTGTACACTTACTTGCATTGCATGAATTATAAACAAATCACTCCCGGTCCCAATCCGGACGTGAACCCTGTAGCCTGGAGGGAAAGTCTTGTAAATGACCACCCCGTCTCCTTAGTTGGACTGTCCTGCTCTTTATACTACTACAGTAGAAGAAAGCTTAAGCAAGTGGCACTAGAGGGGAAGAGCGTCAAACTTGAAGTGTAGGGCCACAGACCAGCCTGCTGTATTTGACACTCTGTGAGAGGGTGACTTCATGTGTTACTATTTCAGTTACAGCGACATAAACTGCTAATGTGTTTCTCATTAGTAAATGTTGCTGTCTTCATTACACAGCTCCTGCCAATTTGCTATCTTTGAAACTGTGAAATTAATAATGAATTACAGATACTACAAATGAATACCTCAATCTCACTGAAGTCGCTTCACATTCTTCTAATATTCTGTGCTGCAACACAGCATTTCAACAGCCCTTATGCTGTTAGAAGTGGCACGCCACGGAACTGAGAGATGGAAAAAAACACAAGCAGTGCGAGGGATCAAAATAAAAATGTTCCCCATGAAGGCGGGATTATTGAATCAGCGGACCTGTTGGTGCAACACACCTGCTTTAAAGCTCAAATGCACTGTATAGGCTATAAATTAAATGCTGCTGAAATCATACTCACATCTATGAGAGGTGTGTGTCATGCTGGGGCAGGCAGAACACAGAGAAAATATCTCCTCAGTATCAGCAGAGCAGCGATCAATGCAGGACTGTCTCACAGGTGGATTCCAGAGAGCAGCGCAAACCTCACTTCAAACGTGCAAAAGTATTATTACACAATGCCTGCGATCATAATCTCCATTATTCTGTTAATGGAGACTTGGGCGGACTTCTGATTAAAATGTCAGCGCCACGAAGACCAAACCTCACCGTGACCTCCCTGAATTTGAATTAATGAGATATTTAGACTCTAGTTTTCTTTCCCTACTGCCCCAAGGGCTATGTGATTATCCTAAGCTGTGGAGTACATCTGTGTCTATTAATTTTCATCTGACACTAAGTAGGCAGGCACATATTCAGCAGACATCCTGGTCGCACATAGCGGAGCATTGAACCCGTGCGCTGTGGGTCAACAGTCAGTTTGTTAAAGCAGAGGAGCTCCAAACTGATAACCACGTCGACATTTCTGAGCACGGAGCGCTGCTGTAGCGCCTAGCTGACTTAATTAAGAAAATGTCTAGTCACCTTTTGAGGATTGTATGGCTTGGCTGTCAAATGATTCTGAGTTGGCAGAACCGTGCTCAATTAATTATATGACAAGAGGCTTCAAAGCTGCTCTACCGTATGTCAAGGAAGAACGTTCTCAAACACAGAATCCCATATAGCAGAATCAGATCAATGCCGAGGTAAAGCTAAAGTTAAAGCCATGATGTGAATCCTCAAGATCCCTCCATTGTTAAGCCCACTGCCCATCTGTCTCCTTCATGGCACACAAAAATCACAAATCACCTGAAACAGGCCCACCGAAGGAAATTTATTACAAAATGACATCATAAATGTATTTCTCGGAAGGAGTGACATCATTAAGACCTCCATCAGTCTTCCTGCCCGTGGTCCTCCTGCGTAATAAGCCCGCCACTGAATTCAGGCTGCAATCACTATGAAGTGCCACTCCTGAGTCCTTAAGCTTCTCTGTGATTCTAGTAACGTGCAGCAATTGCAAATGTAAGTGAGTAAGTCATGAATGTTTTTGTTTTTTTCCCACTGTACAATCAAACGTAGTAATGACAATCCCACCATAGCCTTTGGAGTTTCATGCTGAACACATTCACTAAATGTAGCCTGTCGTCACTTCCACAGAACTAGCTTCCTCTACATTTTTTAAAGTAAGGGACAGATTTCGATCCTGGTTTAAGACTGAAACAGTGACATAAGACTAAAAAAAAAAAAATCCCATTGATAACCATAAGCACCATCTTTTCTTAGCTATAACCAAAGTGTTTTTTTGTAGCCTCACAAAGCATGCAGGTACGCCCACCATCCAGCCCAAACACCTTACCTTTTCATTTCACTGACTGGAAAAAGAAAAATGTTGCCAGTGAGCAATTTTGTTTCCTCCAAAACATATCTCACAAAACGTTTATTTAGTACATAAATATATTTTTTAGGAGACAGGTTGGTGTAGTAAACTGTGTCAGAGACTGTTGGGAAAATAGATTCTTGCTGCAAAAACACATTCAAGGAGTCAGAACTCAGATCTGTGAGGCTGTTGTAGTTAATTACAGAACCATTTTATTGTATTACCTTTGCAGCTCTTTCTTTAAAGATCATCTGCATACATGTATTACCATATACAAACAACTTGTGTTTGACATTGTTTTGGCAGGAAAAAGTAGCACTGAAACCCTTAAAATGGCACCTAAATGTTGTTCCTCATTAAATATTCTACAATATATGGCTATACAAACGAAAATATTTGTCATTTATCAAGATGTCCCCTACTGTACTTCATCATGAAGTCCATTCTCAGTGTTTGTGTCCTGGAGGCTACATTACAATTGTGTATGCTAAGTTTTGGACCAGGATTGACTAATTATTTGTGATGTCACAAACCATGCACGTAGGCCCGCCTCTTAAAATCTGATTTTTCTATGGGCACAAAGAAAGTGTACGCTTTCAGCAAAGCATTGTGGAAAATAGCCTTCTAGTGTAACAACTTTTTTCCGCATTGAAGATCAAGTCCAACTGTCGGAACAGGAAGTAACACACATTTTTGAGTGAAGGGATGCTTTGAGTTAGAAAAAAAAAGTAGCTTTAAATAAGAGATATGCCACGAAAGGTAAGAGGACCATATGTTTTACTTTTGAATCTTTTCGCCTCATCACTTCTCTGCTCACATACCGTATTTCACACTAGTATGGATTACTTTTCTAATCCATTAACTTGTTGCATGTACAGCAGCATAGTAAATGGGCCGGAACATGAGTATCGGGGTCGTTTTAAAAGAGAGAGACACCCACAAATCAATTCTTAAGTGAGCAGCACCGCATCATCACTGCAGAGATTCTCTCACTGTATGTTGTGCAACAGCAGGTTCCTGTGTCATACAAAATGCAGCACTTCATCCATTTGTGATAAGGCTACAACAGTGATGTGCGCTTGTGCTGACTTCACTCGCAGCTGCCCAATCATGTGACCCTGATACCTCGAACAACCCGGCCTGCGCGACTGTCTGTGGGAGTATTTCAAGCGAGTGGAACCAAGTACCAGCTAATTATGTGGAAAAGCTGTGTGTGTGTGTGTGTGCCAGTGCATGTTTTTTTATCTGATCCTCTAGTTAATCACCTATCCATGCCCAGGTTTTACACTACAAGTTCAGTTTGTTTAATTTGATCTATGAAGAAAAAGAAAAAAAAAAAAAGGTAGAAAATCCATACAGGCGATGCAACTTTTCATCAATAAAAAAAAAAAAAAGGATTTGGGACAGTGAAGTTATACAATCTCTTTGTCTATTGATTTCCCTGTGGATGCCAACACAGTTAATTTAATACAGTTCATTTTTCTGAAGTGAGAATACAGGAAGAGAGATAAGGGGCGGGAGAGAAATGGAGGGAGGAAGGAGGAGAGGAAATAATAGCTGACGTTGGTTGCTATTGGTCTTTGCGGTACCATACTATGCATCCGATGGCAGTTCCTTTCAAACACATGGCAGAGCCTTGTATGACAATGTTCCAGGTATTTCTCTTTCGGTTTGATTGAGACCTTGAATGGGCTGGAAATATTTGAAAGTAAAAATTAATCATTTGTGAAGAAATACAGACAAGGGTTTTTGTACTGATCCAAGGCGAAGGAAAAAAACAAAAGAATAAATGATTAGAGCGTGAAATCAAAGAGGATCCGGTGCAAGCGAGCACCTCAATCCATGTCCCTGCCCGGCTCACAGAGGGAGTGGGAAGAAAAAGAAGACAACAAATCCCTATTGAGTTTTACATCAGTGATTAGGAAAATTAGATCAATTTTACATTGCTCTATCCACTCAGTTCCTGGAAATTATTCCTAGCATTCTCTGTAATGTATGCATGATATGATATTAGTGTAAAATGAGAGGAATGCTTATTATTGAAATCCATATACAGTACAGTACAGTACAGTGTCTATGAAAGCATTAAAGCTGCACTTTGCACACAGCACTGGGTAAAATGATGCTTTAAAGGGTAGTGTTGGGCCCTGGGCCTTCTCCAGACACGTGTCTCAAACAAAGAGAAGGCCTGTAAGTGAAATCAAAGCCTAAACCATTGCCACGAGGAGCTGCAGAACAAAGAACGGAACTGAGGCCGAC